>VNJV01004917.1:0-60320 GCA_008042635.1 Drosophila nikananu | reverse complement strand
ATTCGTTTCAGAATGTGCCGTTTGAATTGAATGAATTGAAGTCGGCACCGCGCGCTTGCAAATACACGATTATTTCCGAACCCGCCAAATTCACTTCGTTCATTTTAACACGAGAGTCTCATTTGCCGGTTTGAATGGCGTTATGCAGCCCTCTACTATATATGTCAAAACGGTTCGGATCGGATCATATAGCTGCCATAGGAACGATCGGTAAATTTTAATGAAACAAAATTTTGACCAAAAAAATCTAACTAAGCCAATTATCAACATATTTTCATAAAACTTGAGACATGGCCATTTGTATTATTCCAGAACTTCGGTTTTAATTTTATTCAAATCGGACCACTATATCATATAGCTCCCAATATAATAAATATTAATTCATTCAGTTTATTTACAACATTTTTTGTTCGCAACATTTCTCGTTCGCAACATTTTTCTCTCGCAACATTTTTCCCTCGAAACATTACCCGAGAAAACGAAAAAGTCAGAACATTTTTCTTCTTTCTACTGCAAGGGTATTTATACTTCGGCATGCCGAAGTTAGCTTTCTTTCGCTTTTATTAACATTAAATACGTATTTTCTATAGTGTGGAATCAAAATGTTCTTATATATTTATGGTATTATATTATGTTATATTTAGACCCTTGCAGGGTAATATACACTGTTGGAAAAAATAATATAAACACGTTGGTTGAATCATTGACTTTAAATTTTTGGGTTCAAAACGAAAGTAATATTTTTTAATTTTAATTTTTTTTTTAAATTTATATTAAAGTATATTTCACAATAAAGAACAAAAATATTTTTTAAAACTTATTATTTACTAAAAATAAATAACTTTATTTTTTGCGCTTGGAAAATATAATAGAAACAAAATGCTTAAGACAAAGAAAAACTTCAGTTTTATAAATGTATTATAGAATTTAAGTCCGGGGATTGGGCCGGCCACTTCATAACATTAATTTTTTGGTTATAAAACCATTTCTTAGCAAAAGTTGACGAGTGTTTTTGACCATTATCCTGCATGAACTCCCATTTCGTCCTAGTCATTTGGTCTCATAACATTCTCCAATATGTTAACATAGTTGGGAGCACAAAATTTATCTTTTATCCGGAATATCAGACCAACTTCAGACGCGGAAAAGCATCCCCATATCATGATGTTATCCCACCATGTTGTACCGTTTTTTTGTGCTTAGGATCAAATGCAGTATTTTTTGAACTTCTTACAAATATTTTTCCATCAGATCTTAACAAATTAATTTTATTTTAATCTGATCATAGAACTTTATCCAGTTTTTACGGTCTGGGTGTCGCTTTGGAAAATACAGTCTTTCAGTGACATTTTTTTACTAGGCAGTGGAACTTTCCTAGCCGCGTGTGCCTTCAAATCCTTTTCAATTAGTCTATTTCTTATTGTTCGACTTTCGACTGATGTCTAGAAAGTATTTTTCAGGTCCGTCGATGAAATAAATAGATTTTTGTTGTATGTTTGAATAAAAAGGTCGTCGAACATTTGGGATGTGGCTCACATCCTGCCCCGTTTCTCCTTGATATCTTTATAGAGAATCGCGGAAAACACTTTTTTCACAAAACAGTGCATTAGTTTAGAAATTTCCACTATGCTTTTTCTTAGTTTTTTAGATTTTCTTTTATAATATCCCGTTCTATAGCTGCACAGTGCACTCCGCGCCCCATTCTGAGTATAAAAGCCGAATTAAAAATTTGTTTTTTACAAAATCACTTATTATGAGCTAAACATACCTGAAAGTATTTAATATATTGTTTTTTTTTACAAAATTAACAAGAAAAAACTCAAAAAATCTCAGAAATGCAGCTTGTTTCTATTATTTTTTTCCAGCTCAAAAGCCTGATCACTTAAAATGTCGCTATATACCTCAAATAACAAGAGCGAAATCAACTCAAAAAGAAGAGCACAATAAAGTACCGTTATCAGTGGCTTATGTGCTAAATATTTGTCCCACATACACTTCGTACATAATGAGTAATTTAGTTTTACATGCAGGAGCGAATCTAGTTTCTATTATTTTTTCCAACACTGTAACTTTAGTCAAACTGTCAACTTCTTGGTCTATCTAGCCATTTCAGTTTTGGTTTTGACACTTATATGTATACTTTATAGGGTCGGAAATGTCTTCTTCACTGCGTTCTTCTGACTAAAATTATAATACCCTGCAAGGGTATAATTATAACTTCACCGATTTCAATATATTTATCATAGTCACTAGTCCCTTAGTTTCTAAGCTGAATGATAGTCTTCTACATATACATATATATCATAAAAGATCGGGTAAACTGTAGAAAAATAATTATAACACTGAATTTAGAATTTCGGTTTTAATTTTTTTGAAATTGAATGACTATATAAAATAGCTTCTATAGGAAAAATTGTCAAATGGAGAAAAATCTTTAACTCCGTGACAGTAAATCAATAACTCTTAAACTGAAAATGATGAAAGTTGACATTAATATGTTTTTTTTTCACAGTGTACATTTACATATGTATTGAATATTGCTAATTAAAAATATGGTAATTTTATAGAAATTAAAATAATCGTTTTGAAAGTTTACCAAACCAATTATATTATAGAAAAATATTTTTATATATCCTGATATATCTGGATCTATTCCTTATGATCCAAATGCAATCTGCAAGGGTATACAAACTTCGGCGTGTTGAAGGTTATATTCTTTCTTATTTATAACTCATGTTAGTTATTCTTTTCACTTGACCAAATTGAAAACTGCAAGGGTATATAAACTTCGGATTGTTGAAGTTTCGTTTAGCCGCCTGTTTTGGTTTGTTGTATAAGATGTGTTGGACACCCCAATCTCAGAGACTATTCGATCTGAGCCTCGAGATGGCAGAAATAATGATATATCGATACATACAACGATAATTGTAACGTTGAGATATTTGCGGTGGTAAATCGTTATTCTGGATATATATAAACAATAACCAACCATAAACGGAAAAGGAAATACAAATTGTAATTTAAGGCGATATTTTTCGATATTTAAAAATAACGTTTTTCATTTATTTATATTTTGTTATGAAGGTGCGATATTGAGCGCATTATCGTTGTGAAGATGGTGTAAATGTATACCCTTTTTTTTCAAAATACTAAATTCATATTTTTATGATAATTTTAAATAATTTTCTAATACTTAAAAAGTATATTTTTGTATATAACCTACATGTATTAAAATAAAAGCCAATCTTTTTTAGCGTTGTCTACTTGGTATGGTTAATGCAATGATTTGTAGGGCATTTCATTCCCGCCACACATGACACTTTCGTGGCATTCTTTTTGTTTCGGTTATTGCTGTGAATACGTGCCAGTTGTTTGGTAAGCTGATCAAGTAGCTTGAAGGTGAAAACTGCTTTATAATTCTCTTAGGGCAATGAACATTTATCGGTACATATGTATGCACATCTATATATATCTATACCAGGTAACTGGTAAATGTACGTGCTTTACTGCTCTTCTTGCTCGTGTTTTTTTTACCAGAAACTGAAGCAGAAATTGGAAATGTATGTAGTTAAAGGCGGGTTGGGTCCCACATTGCGACGATACTTGTCTACATTAGTATATACGTACTCTAAATATTCCTACAAGGTGGACCTGGTGATAGTTTTTGTTGGGCAGGCAACATCCAATGTTCTAAACGTACATATGTATATCATATATGAAATCAGTTTTTCGTCTTTGTAATTGGCTTATACGCCATCTTAACGGCATGATTTTTGATATAACATTTTGTAGCGATTAATAGTACCTAACATTATATAAGAATAAATTAATTAGTTTTGAATTCGGTACTAAACCTAAAAATACCCTTACTCTTTTCAGAATATTCACAATTTTCCAAAAGTGGTGACCATGCTCTGACTCCATAAGTTGGTAAGTTTCAAGCGATATTTATTATAGTATTCTTTGAACTTGTTTCGGTACATCTGCCAATTGCTGTCGTGTATTCCTACGTTTTTGTGGTTTGCTTGTGCCTCTGTCATATGTGTAGTTTGTTTAGGTCTCATAGTTTCTGTCTGAAGGACGACGACGACGACTGTCGTCTCGATTTAACGGCTTAATGGCTCGCTCTGCTCTCTGCTTCGTATCCAGTCCATCCTGAATTGCAATCCCCATTCCAATTTCTTGCTCGACTCACCAGATCCCCGGTATTGTGTTTTTAAGCCTATGTAGCAGCTCATACATCACCCTGTGCTCTGTTCTGTTCTGAGAAAACCTGAGAGGCAAAGAGAAAACAATTCCTTCTTCAATAAAATACAATACATTTTTTCTTCATCATTGTTTTTTGTTTTGTTGTCGCTGGTTCGTTCTCCCTTTTTGATATTGTATATACGTATGTGTGTATTTTCTGTGCATTAATTCGCTTTAATATTACTCTGTTTTACTTCTGCTTCTCCTCTTTGGTACGGAATCCTTGCTGTGGAACCACATCTTGCTGAATCCTCATTGAAAACGGTCTTCGGGTTTTGCCGCATCCTGTGAGCGGGCTGCAGGTCTTTATTATAAATGAATTCATGGATGGATTTAAATTGTGATTTACCCTTAAGCCTAATAAGGGGATATTGTGGTACATTTCAACTTTCTCAGAGCTAAGGCACCAAAAACGTAAACTTTTTATAAAATACGGATTGCGCTTTAGTCGTATTTTGTCATCCCTCTCTACGAATGATTAAACATATTAAAGGAGCTGTTGTTTCCGATATCTGGCAAAAGGGGGAGCGATCTTGAAATTGTGTTTTGGTCAAATGATAGGAAAACTTAAAAGGAAGTGGTTATATGATACAATCATAAGATTTAATGTGATTTTGGGTAAATTTTTATACCCTTGCAGGATATTATAATTTTAGTCAAAAGTTTGCAACGCAGTGAAGGAGACATTTCCGACCCTATAAAGTATATATATTCTTGATGAGCATCAACAGCCACTTTATCCTCGCGAGAAGAAAGTCGTTCAACTCTAAAGACTTTTTGTTCCTTCAACATCCATATCCCTCCATATTTAGCTGTCGAAATATATATATTGATTTATTTCGCTGCGAAATCACAGCTGTTTAGTTTCTTGATCTGGCAACGCTTTTACCCGTTTCGCTCGCTACATTTGTCCTTTTTTAGTACCCTCGAAAAAGTCAGAAAGTTTTACTTCTTTTCGCTCCGTTTTTTTTATCTTATTTTTTCGAAGTTTTGAGATTATATCGAGGTCAATCAAGAATTTTACCCGTTAATTTAAGAACTCAAGAGATCTCTTACGATTTTATTTCTCAAAGTTATGAAAGCTTTTTACTAGAATATAATCATATCTGCCAGGGAAGCGATCGTTAAATAAAGAGGAAATTGCAACACCGTTAATGTAAAGCTTGACTGTTAATATATAATGTGTACAAATGTTCTATATAATTCTTGTCAATCAAATTGGATTTATTTGAAATGACCAAATTGCCGCTGCAAGGGTATACAAACTTAGGCGTACATTTTCTCCCTGGCATTTGTAAACGACATCTCGAAGTTCAATTTATTTTGGTTTTACATATTGTGTTGAATATGTTCTTTTGGGGCTGAACCATTTTATTTGGTAATAGGCACCTTTATTCTTTGATATATACTTTTATACATGTGAAAGCTCACAATTTTACACTCATTAACATATTCATTCTTCTGGAGAAACAATGCGGCGACAATTTTAATGAAGGCTGAAAAAAATTAAATTTATTGTTGGTTTTTCTCTTTTATATACTCCTTTTTTGCACATTTTTGAAAACAGTTCATCAAACTGAATCCCTTGGCTTTCGACTTCTGGTTACCTTTTTTGTAGCAGTTCTTCTCTGACTCCCCAGGTATATTGTCGTATCGATATTCATTGATCTTACCGAAATGAATGATTGTGGGGCTCTTCTCCCGCAAAAACTCACCCATACCTACATAGTCCACAAATACACAAATAAATGAAAAAAGAAAGAAAAAGAATCAAGACAAAAGGGGAATAATAACAATGCAAGCTCAAGCTTCGGACATCGTCTGGTTTACCTCCAGACCCTCGGCAAGTGACACTTTTGTTTTATATTCGCAACTTTTTTATGCCGCTGCTGCTGGGGATCTCTTCTCCTGAGAACAAAAGGCGATTTCTCAGTAAAAAAACACATGAATACAATCACAGACGTCGTACAGATTCATATATTGTACTTGGTAGATTGGTGTACCTCGTTCCCTTCAACCACTCCACCTTCATTCTTTTGAGGTGATTTTGCATCGAGCGTGGTTATTAAAAATATTTACACCCCACACTTGGAAAAATTCATGGCCTGACTTACCAAAAGTTTTAAAAGCCGTTTGTAACTGCAAGAAATTTTATTTTTGACAAAGTTCAGCGTTCTTGTCCTGGATGTAGTCGAGAATTCATTTGTGGAAAACAAAAGACCAATATTGCCTTATTGCATTAGTTGGATAATACGAAAGTCCAGTTTGCAGCAGCAATTAATTTTAACAGTTAAAATCTTGGAACGGGATCACTGATCACTTATGAATCTCTGACGATAGTTGTGCCTAACACGTATATAACTGATGGTTCAAGAATTCTTTCATCCTTCTACATTTTCGCTATGAATGATTAATGCTGGCGTATATCGATGTTTGAAGTTCCAATTAAAATAACATTAAAGAAGAACGTAGGAAACAAAATTTAATTCGCTCGCAAGGTGTTACAAATTTAGTCAGAAATTTGCCATTTTCCGACCCTATAAAGTGTATTATAATGTCTTATTAGTATGAGCGTTCACCAGAACCAACTTGATCACTGATTACTAATCCAGTCCATTATTGATCAGTGATCTTTTTGGACTGGTCAACTTAACAATTATCTGTCGATTCCGAGCTAGTGTTACCAGGTCTTGGGGTACTCATACAAAATTCAAAAGCTAAGGTTATTTATGGAGTCAGCTGTGTGTCTTTCGATTTATCGATTATTGTTCGACTTATGTAGTTAATTATTTACTTAAGATATCCCAAAATTCTAGCTTTACGTTTTAGGTTTTTTTTCAACAATAGTGCGGTAATTGAAAATTGGCCGGGGTGTTTAGGGGGTGCAGAAGCAATTGCCTTGGAATTGGGATTTGGGTCTTTTTATACTCTTGCAGGGTATTATATTGTCAGTCAGAAGTTTGCAACGCTCACTGCCTACGATTTTCACTGTATATACATATATCGCTCTGCAAGCGAAGCTTACAAACCAAATACTATCAAGGAAGCAAGTCCGTTCTAACAATAACTACCTACGACGACAATAAAAGGTCAAAAAAGAACAATAACCATCTAACCGGGTAATTACTCGAGCGAACTCAGTTCGTCAGTTCACTCGGTAATTATCTGAAAATGCGTTTTCCCAACTGTCAACTGCAACCGTACATACATTGTATGTACATACAGTTTTTCTGATGACAACTTAAATATAATGTATGTGCGTGCAGTTGCACACGAATTAGCAGACAGTTTGTGTAAGTGAGTGTGTGCATGCAAGCACAACAACAATCATTGTTATTACCTCATTTCATTCCAATATAGGTCCGTACTATACCTGAATTATATAGCATCTGCATGCAAGTGCATACCTACCGATTTTGGTAACAACAACGGGCTTATATGTGTGTATGCTTACAGCTGCGATAACACATATCGCAGAATTAATTGAAAAATCATTCAAATCATTGCCAAATGAAATCAAGCTTAAGCAAGGTTTAAAATCAACTTAGTGGGGCCACTTTGTGTTTTCCAAAAGTAATATTAAATAAACAAATTTGATTATTTTTACGAATAATTAACAGTAATTTCGATTAAAAACTTGTCAAAAAATCAATTTTTTTTAATTCACTTAAATTTTGATAATTCAAAATTGTCAAGTTTCAAGTAAAAATAAAAAAACAAGAAAGGAAGCTAACTTCGGCATGCCGAAGTTTAAATACCCTTGCAGTAAGTAAGAAGAATAAACATTTTCTGACTTTTTCGTTTTCTCGGGTACTGACATAAGATAAATGTTGCGAAAGAAAAATGTTGCGAACGAACTAAATGCAATTATATACATAGGTATATATTCCTTTGGCTGCTATATGATATAGTCGTCCGATTTTGATCAAATTAAAACCGAAATTCTATGTATATTAAATTGAAATATAATAATAAAATAAAAATTGGCTGTAATAATTTTTTTCAACAAAATTTACCGCTTGTTCCTATGGCACCTATATGATATAGTCGTCCGATCCGGCTCGTTCCGACATATATAGCAGTGAGAGTATATAAAAGACTATCTGCAAAGTTTCAGCCAGCTTCAAAACTGAGGGACTAGTTTGCGTAGAAACGGACAGACGGACATGGCTAGATCGACACGGCTGTTGATGCTGATCAAGAATATATATACTTTATAGGGTCGGAAATGTCTCCTTCACTGCGTTGCAAATTTCTGACTAAAATTATAATACCCTGCAAGGGTATAAAAATAACGAAGTTCTAGTCGAAGGCATGTAGTTCGTTGAAAACTATGTTTTCGAAATCGGTACCAGAAATATCTAAAAAACTATTGAACCGATTTATTTGATATTTTTTGGGGTTATCCTTTACATAAATATCTAGTCGTTATCTTATTTTTAAAATAATTTTTCTTTTTTTTTCTTTAAAAGTAGTGATAGTTTTTTCCGTAAAAATCGCAACTTTAAGTTTAAACGGTCGCTGATTTTGGGTTTTTCATTTCTGATGATGAATTACGACGTTAACTTGAAAAATTGACTTATAGACAAAAATTAAAAATATTCCTAACTCAAATTCCGAAAAATTGCCTTTTTTAGAGCTTCTAAGTGTGGACTGCTGGGATTTGGTTAGACCCACCATCCTTTTTATTAAACAAACAAATATTATTATTAATCAATTATTTATTATCATGCTTGTTCTAATTTTCCAAAATGCTTTTTTTTTTATCAAAGTTGGAATCTTGCTTTCAGCTGGTTGATTTGCGAAAAAATAAGTGCCCATTCGAAGATTCTAGAAATTTCGTGGACAATCACACAAGCTTTTGGTTGGTCATTAAATTAGACGCAGCTTAAATTTCATCGTATTGCTACATTTGCAGAAAAAATGGGAAATGCTGCAGTTATGAGCTTATTGGAACGTCAAAAAGTAGACTTTCTTCACTCGCAAGGACTGATCAATCGGAACATTGCCATTGCCGAACAAATACTTCAAAGGGTAAAAAGGCACTATCAAAACAAGCAGTATGCTAAATTATTAGAATTGCTTCGAATTCGGCTAGGTAATTCACAAGGAATTGACCGGACTAAAAGCAAGCCTTTAAACTGTTCAGCGTTCGATCAGAAATGTAGAACACCTAAAACTTAAATTATATTTTTTTTTATTTCAGATAAATCAAATATTCAATCCAACTAATATATTTTTTTTTTTTTTGATTGTTATTTATTTATGTTATTTATGTTTCCTATCTGTTATAGATACTGCAATAATTTATCAAATCTTATTCTATTTTTAATTACATCCATTTGTGTTCGCACTTATGCCTCAGTAGTATTAGCGCTGGGCTGGTCGATCGTTGCGCTGCAGTCGGCTTTGGCTGCATACTCTTATTAGTTTTCTAGCAAAAGGATTTGGATGTGTCGATAACTTGTCTAAATGCTTCGCTTTTTTGTCTGAAATTACTTCAGTTACGTATTTTATTTGGAGGTCTCTGTGAATGTATTCGTTTCGGAGATACCACGGCGCTCCAGTCATAGTTCTCAGGATTTTGGACTGAGCTCGCTGGACAATGTCTATGTTACTTTTAGAGGCGTTGCCCCATAGCTCGGCACTATAAGTCCAGATGGGTTTTATCACTGAGTTGTACAAAAGTACTTTATATTCAAGGCAAAGGGGGGAGTGTGCGTTTATAAGCCAATGGAGGTTTCTGGCCCTTAGTCTCATGTGCAGCGTTTTGGCTTCTATATGCTTTCGCCACGTGAGTCGCCTGTCTAAATGGACACCTAGGTATGTAACTTCATTAGATTTTTTTTTTTTTTAATTTATTTTATGTTGATCAACCAATTAAATGGTTATAAAACATAGGGACTAATAATATTAACAAAACATAACAAGGAACATAACAGCAACCTTCATTAGAATGTGACTTGTTTGCATTTGCTTACGTTCAGCTGTATGCGCCAATTTGCAAGCCATCTTTCTACAGATGCTAGATGATTGGTTAATTGCGAGGAAGCTTTTACTGGGCATCTAACTTAAAATCCAAATACTTTTCTTATAAAAATTATAAAGTCAAATGACCAAGAAAAGTTCGGCTTATTTTAAGTAGCTTTAAGAAAATGTTTGAAAAACATAATTTGATTAAATGATTATTATATTCAAGTATCTTTAAATAAGAAATGCTTTTGCATATCAACATCTTTATTATCGTAATTTAATGAATAAATACATTGCAATGTTGTACGCAACTAAAGGTGCGTCTGGCCTGAGACCAGCAGTGTACATATATTCCCCCTTAGAGAAGTTGTTCTCCTGACTTGATTTCAACTAAGTGGACATCAAAAAAAGGATAACAAATTGAAGGGAAAGTTTTGTTCTTTCGGGAATAATTAACGGATAGTAAAGGGCAATCGATGCTCTAATCCAAATTTTTATTTTCCAAATGGACATAAGTTTATTTGTTATTTATGAGCGCTGCTCGAATTCGCACTTCAAAGTTTGAATACTCTTGCAGTTGGGTCAAGTGAACAGAATAACTGACAGGACTTATACATAACATTTATAAATATTTTAAAAATGCAGTTTGATTAAAATCGCAACATAGTTTTCAAATTGTGTAAAATAACTATAACTATATTATAACATCTTCTTTCTATACATATCCGAATTAGGTGCAAACAGTTTTGTAATTTAACATGTACAGTCTTATATTTTCTCAACATTTACCGATCGCTTCCTTGGTGGAATGGAGCAGCCAAATTCATTCACAAGTAGATAACTTTAATATTTTGAACGCAAATGTACTCGAAATCTACAAGCTAGGCAGATTTATCTGGAAGTGCCCAAGTTATTGGTGAAAACTGTGATTACCCTTGGGAAGGTAACGCAAAAAATGAAGTCGGTTTTGCACGTCGCGCGGTCCGACGAATATTGGCATTCCTGAAGAGAAGAAAAGAACACAAAATCCATTCTTATAGACTAAAGGCGCAATGCTTGGATCTCGTCCTGGGTTCTTTGGTTTCTCTCTGGCTTCGCGTCCAAAAGTCGTTTGCATACCAAGCCAACTGTAACCTCAACTGCAGCCAACTGCAAAAGCCGCACCGCAGCTAAAACGCCACAAGCGAAGCTCAAGTGGTGGCTGTAGCCACACGGAGAGAAAAGAATATGGATACCCATGTTGGCTCATCAATTCCAACACGATTTTTATATCAATAGGGGCTAAAGTTGCCGAAAGGTAAGAACGTTCTTTTTATCACTGTGTATACCTGGAACAGAAACAGAATCAAAAGCAAAAACACCACCGCACCACTCGATGGTGGCTGATATATCACGGAATTTTGTATGTGGGTGTAAAGGCAGCAGAAAAAACTTGACTCTGACTTTGAAACCAGTTGAGGAATATGAAGAACAGATAACGACGACGACGACTCCACAGAAATAAAGACATACAAAAAAAAAAAAAAAAGGAGGAACAGAGGCACGCGCGAAATATTTTTCGAACGAATCAAAAGAGAAACGGATGCGGATCGGGGGAAGTCAAACGGCAGGAAAAACCTTGACTTCCTTTGTCTTGCGCATAACCATAAGGCAGTGAACTTTACTATATTTACAACTACTTCTACCAATTCGCAAATGAGGACCAAGCTCGGTAACCAAACGAAATTAGTCTTTATAAGATTCAAAGAAAAAATCAATGGTCAATGGGACTAATGGTCCGTGGTTTCTGTAAATGTCCTATATCTTTCCGGCTTCAATAATTCAATCGCATAAAAAGAGGTTACTAGTTTCGGCGTCATTAAGTTGCTTCCTTTCTTGGTTTCTATTAATTTACACTAAAAATATAAAACCAGCTGCTCTTTTAAGCCTTTTAGAGCCTATCTTAAATTGATTTCTTAGTAACTTACTTTAGTATGCTATTTTAATTTTAAAATTAAACACTTTGAATTTATTTCTTTCAGCTTCAATAATAATGGTAATGACGAAGACGGCTCTCCAATGTCAAGTTCTGATGTGGAAACTTTTAATGGCAAAATAGTATACAATCTTGATGGCAGCAGCGCCTATATCATCGATGCAGATAATGCCAATGATAATGGAAGTGGTGAAACATCGAAGTTTAGGGAAGCATCAGCATCGATTTCAGTGAAGAAGGACTTCTCGAATGCCAAAGATTTCGGTTTTGGGGAGGCGAAAGACAAAAAGGAACATCAGGAGCAGAAGCAGCAGCAGGAGCAGGAGCAGGAGAAGGAGCAGGAGCAGGAGACTCTGTACAAAACCAGTCCCAAGATCCATTCATTTCGCGTGGTAACGGCGCAGGATGCTAACTCAAATCCAACTAGAGACATAATATTCAAAATTCAAAAACCAATATTAATGTGCTTCATATGCAAATTATCATTTGGCAACGTCAAGTCCTTTAGCTTGCATGCTAACACCGAACACAAACTCAACTTAATCGAGTTGGAACAGCAGCTACTTAAACAGGAGTATTCTAGCGCCATAATACAGCGAAATATGGATGAGAAGCCATCGATATCATTTCTGCAGCCATTGGATATTAATGCCGCCGGTGAAGTCGCCGATGAAAAGAATCTACATCAGATATCTACCGATGCGGTTGCTCCTATTCCTCCCGAAACTGATCATCAAGAGAAAGAAAACGATAAATATGATCTGTGCCGAAAGCAGGAGCCCCACAATGATCCTGAAAACGATCACGAATCTGATCATATTAGTAATAATCAAATGGCAGCACCTAGTGCATATTATCATCATCAGGTGAAGACATCTGAGAAATTTGGTTCCTTAAACTCAGTAACAGAAACAACAAAGACTAATAAACTATCGAAAGTATCTGCACCCTCATCATCGCCCTCAACCAGTTCCGGCGAGGTCTCATCATTATCCCGTACTGATAATCTAAGTAATAATAATAAGTCAGTAGAGTCTTCATTGGATGTTGAAATGAATCCAGGCTCTTCATCGTCACCTCAAAGAAATGAATTACCGGAGTTTCCCAGCTCTGATTTCTTGGCAGCCACTGCTCCTGGCATATTCCCTCCTCAAGTCGGTTCATTTCATGCTTCGCTAGCAGCTCTGGCAGCCAACAATACTGAATCAAACGGCAATCGTGTTAAACTGATAACCGAGTTCCTTCAACAGCAACTGCAGCAACATCAGCAACAGCAGCATCAAAGTTCCTTATGTCCCAGCCAATGTCTCGAGCATCCTGATTTTAGTGGTGTCGATTGTAAAACCTGTGAATTTCTTGAAGTCCAAGGAAGGACCAAGTCACCATCTCTGCCACAGCTTCAAGTTCCGCCACATCGCTCGCCCGGCAGCAACCTGGCAATGTCTCCTAGTTCATCATCAGTGACCAGCGTGGGAAATGCAGGAGCCACCAGCGCGGGCGCAGCAGCGGGCGCCACGTCCAGCTTCACCATTGGTGCTTGTTCGGATCACATCAATGGACGTCCCCAGGGTGTGGACTGTTCGCGGTATGTATTAGTTTGTTTCTGTCTTTTAGATCATTGAGGGTTGAGAATCAAAACAATGATTAGAAAAAAAAACAGACGACTCTCAGATTCATTGAAATACTGTCTTGGTCGTGTATCCGTCCGCCTGTATGCGTGAAATCCTAGATCAATAATGACACATCTCAAAAATACACCTTTTAGCACGGTAAAAAACAAGTTACGATCGCGCTTCTTATTTACAAAAATGTACTAGCTATAATAAAAGTACAGCGCACTTTCCAATCACATCGCATACAATTCCTAAACGCTTTTAACATCCATCTAGATATGTTTGCGCTACTAAGGAAGTACAGTAGAATCTGGTTATAACGACTCCGCTTATAGCGTTCGTACGGTTATTGCGACAAAAACTCGATGGCTTGTTTGGTTCCCATACAAAAGGAATTGCATACAAAGTACTACCTGTTAGTGCGTCTTCCAGGTATAACGTCGTAAAATCGTCGGTCCCTTGAAAGTCGCTATAACCGGATTCTACTGTAATTACTTTAATACAAAGATAATAATATTATAGTTTTTACAACAGTCTATAAAGCAATGCAATTTTACTGCAATCAATTATATAATAAATTATTTTATACAGTAAAATAACCTTCAAGTTACAGCATAGCACTATGGTCCTGTCGACCACTTTTTCTGGTAAAAATTAATAGCTCCGTTAATATTAAAGGTATTAACTTGAAAATGTACCAATCGTTTTTTTTGCAATTATAGGATGATACTGAATAAAAATTATCCAGATCAGAAAACTATATACTAAGCTTTCATAGAACTATTGGAAAAAATTTGAGATAAAATCATAAAACTTCGGTCACCTAAAGATTATGTAATTTTGACAAAATTTTTTTAATTTTATCGAAATTGGATTACGAAATCTATAGTTTTTATAAGAAGAATCGGAAAAGTAGATTACGAATTCTATAGTTTTTATAAGAAGAATAGGAAAAGTGTTGTTTTTTTACGGTATGAAAAATTTATTATTAAAACTTTATATATATATTTAGTTTTTTTTTATTTTATATTTATCAGTTTGCACGAGTATACAGTCATTATAACAAAATGTGATCTTTTATTGCAAATATCAAAAAATTTGGTCAAATGTGGCATTACTCACTGTATGCAATCGAACAAATTGCTCTGGAACACACAATTGGTATCGAGGTGGGACTAGGTGGGACTCACTTTATATACTTTTTGCAAAATTGCATTTCAAGTAAAATTTTAATATTTTCGACGACACCAAACTTCAAAAACATCACAGCGACTGTGGACATTTTACAACACAAAACACAGTACATTTCCCACTTATTAAGGGGTTACACCACTGTAGAATTTTCAAAAAATCTAAAAAAAATTTGTTCATTGCAAATGGTCATTTAGGGTCTTAAAAACAATATACTAAAAGATGAAGTGCGGGAAAAATATGTACATGCCTTGAACATGAGGGAACTGAAAACTTAAAACGCGTTTATTTCAAAACCACGTTTTTTTCGCTGGGCGGAAACATAACTTAAACAAATTTCTGATGATTTTTTTGGTCAAATTGTGTTGCTTCTATAATATGAAATCAGAAAATTTTTAGCTTATTGTTCCAGATCAAAAATTGTAGAATCTAGGTTTCCGCCGAGGACCCATTTGAGAAAAATCACGCCAGCGGATCGTTCCGACATATATAGCAGTGAGAGCATATAGAAGACTATCTGCAAAGTTTCATCCAGATAGCTTCAAGAAAGACGGACAGAAAAATAAACGGACAGAAGATAAAAATTTGACCAGTTCTTGTGTTCTTATTGAGTTTAGAATTGTGATACACTTTTTCGCTGTCCGATTGCTGGAAGTTTCTTGCGCGAATGTGACTGCACTTATGAAGATTGCATTGAGACCAAAATCACATATCACATTATTTGGTTAACTTTTAAAAAGTTGGTTTTACCAATTAGGTTTCCGCAATTCAACGCCAAACTTCTAATCTGTTTTACTGTAGAATAGATCAATACATCTAACATATACTGTATCTGACAGTAAATTCCTACAATGATTGTAGCTCGTCACATCTTACTGCGAAATTCGGTTGAATATAGTTAAAGAATTTGTTGCGTAGGTATGCTTTCTCAATTCAATCGGGGTGTACCATGTAAGATCGGATTATGGTATGCTGACTTTTTCTTGGGCATACAGTAGTCAGATAGTCGTACTACTCATTGTCGTCGTGGATGTCCATACTCTCAACTGCAGTTCTCCGAATTAATGAAAGATAAGTAAGAAGACCTCCGAGGCATTGTGCCGTTAGCGGTTCGTTAGGTTACTTGCTCAAGGGTAGTTAACTAACAGGGTGCAAATATGATTATGCCGGACGGAAAGAAAGGGTTGCGATTACGTGTCCGTTCAAGCTCAGCCCTAATATGGCTAATTATTTAAGGCTGTGCGTTTGAACTTTCGAACTGTGACTGTAACGAGAGCCGAGCTGAACAATAAGTCATTAGGCCAGGAAGCAGGAACCAGTAATTGCGATATAGAAATATGTGCGAGGAGGAGTAATGCTATGCCCTTAGGTGATTTTGGCTGGCTTGACTGGACTAGCTTGCTCATTTAAACGCAAATGACGCCTGGGATTTGGGCTTTCGCAGAACACAACTCATGTTAGTTATCAGTCCACTGATTACCATAATTTTTGAATAATTTTTGAATAATAATTACTGCGTATTGTGACACTGAAATCCAACAAATAAAGGTATAGTTAGGACTAATATAGATTGATGCTATTTTGACAATAAGCTTCAAAGCGTTATATTATTTCAAATAATCGAATTTATTTAAACTCTTTAAAAAATTTAAAACATGTTTCTTAATGAATTTCCAAAAGAGTATCTGAGACAACCTAATATAATCCGCTTTGTATTTCATCCATTAAACTTGGATGTTTTAGAGAAGTAACTCAATGAAGTTAATTAACTGAGAGCCACCTATGCGACAGCGAAGATCTAGCGATTATTAACACAAGTCTTCGTGTAATTTTTCGCTGCACAATATAAATGTTTAAACTGAATGCCTGTGTGTTTCAATTAACAGAAATGTTGGGAAATCTGTTTTATGATCTGTGTGTGCGGGATGGGAGCCAAAAAATTAAACCAATTGCACTGATTTCACTTAATAAATGCTCCCCCAGTTTCTCAATTGTCACAAATTTAGTGGTGTCGCTTGCCGAGGTGGCTGTGGTGGGTTCGGGTTCGGGTTCGAGTTCGGGTTCTCCGGGTATCATTAACATTCTACCGACACTTTGCTGTTGAATGGGATGCTGCGTTTATCAAATTAAAAATAATCAAAGCAACTAAGTGATTTTTAAAAAGTAAGAGAGCTACAGTTTAGTGAGACCGACTGTGAGATAGCCGGTGCATTTGGGTAAATGAAGAGAAATGATTTTAGGAACATGTTGAGAAACACCCAAATATAAGTAAATGTTTATTTGCAAATTTTCTTTATTTATTTTGCTATTTTATACATTTTTTTTTTAAACAATAAATCACGTGGCCAAAAAATATGAATGAAATTAAAGAAAATGTTATAGACATTTAATGACAGTGAATGTAAATCCTGCAGGTTCAGTTTTTATACCCTTGCAGGGTATTATAATTTTAGTCAGAAGTTTGCAACGCAGTGAAGGAGATCTCCGACCCTATAAAGTATATATATTCTTGATCAGCATCAACAGCCGAGTCGATCTAGCCATGTCCGTCTGTCTGTCCGTCTGTCTGTCCGTCTGTCTGTCTGTCCGTCTGTCTGTCTGTCCGTCCGTTTCTACGCAAACTAGTCCCTCAGTTTTAAAGCTATCTGGATGAAACATTGAAGATATGCTCCTATATGCTCTCACTGCTATATATGTCGGAACGAGCCGGATCGGCCGACTATATCATATAGCTATATAGGAAAGATCGGTAAATTTTAATGAAAAAAATTATAACTTAGCCAATTTTTACAATATTTGAATAAAATTTAAGATATGGCCATTTTGTATTATTCTTGAATTTCTTTTAATTTGATCAAAATCGGACAACTATAACATATAGCTGTCATAGGACCGATCAGAAAATGTTGATGAAAAAATCTAACTAAGCCAATTTTTCACATATTTTCATAAAATTTGAGACATAGATATGTTGTATTATTCCAGAATTTCGGTTTTAATTTTATTCAAATCGGACCACTATATCATATAGCAGCCATAGGAATATATATATAAATTCATTAAATTCATTCGCAACATTTTTCTCTCGCAACATTTCTCGTTCGCAACATTTTTCTTTCGCAACATTTACCTTATGTCAGTACCCGAGAAAACGAAAAAGTCAGAAGATTTTTCTTTTTCTTCTTACTTACTGCAAGGGTATTTAAACTTCGGCATGCCGAAGTTAGCTTCCTTTCTTGTTATTTATTAAAAAACTTGCAACCTTAGATTGTTTTTATATTGTCAATATAATATTGTTTCAGCTGTGAAATGCTGCTTAATTCAGCGAGACTAAACAGCGGCGTCCAAATGTCCACACGAAACTCCTGCAAGACCCTAAAATGTCCACAATGTAATTGGCATTATAAATATCAGGAAACGCTGGAGATTCACATGCGGGAGAAACATCCTGATGGCGAAAGTGCGTGCGGCTATTGTTTGGCAGGTAATATCTGTTACTACTAAAAATTTATATATTTTAGAAGAACCATCGGCAGTAACAACTTCCTGACATAAAGTCAACGAACATTAGAAAAGCATTACGTTTAAATTTCTCAAGTTTTCCCTTAAGGGGCTGACCCGTGTGAAGGTTTGAAATATACTGTATTATAAGTGGTCAAAAAAAATTCAGTCCAAACCCCGCTTAACTTAATAAAACAGCAAATTGCTTATTTTTGTTTGTCATACCACTTGTAGGGTGTACCCAGCTATGTCAATCCGTCCATCTCTCTGTCTTTCTTTCCGTAAGTATGCGAAATAGTCTCTCAGTTTTCGAGCTATCGTATATGAGTCAATAATTAGGATATGAGAATCTCGGGAAATCTGCGAAAATATAAATTATTAATTCCTCTCCAGATACATTTTTCACTTTTTGCCGAAATGGAAGGATTGGAAAATGATCCAACTGCAAACTGCCAGAGGATACAAACTTCGGCGTTCCGAAGTTAGCTTTATTGTTCTTATAATTAAACCGTATAAATATTTTATTTTTATAACTAATCGCTTATTACTAACCCTTTTCCATATCCAGGACAACAACATCCTCGTTTGGCACGCGGGGAATCCTATTCCTGTGGCTATAAACCATACCGCTGTGAGATTTGTAACTATTCCACAACCACCAAGGGTAATCTCTCGATTCACATGCAATCTGATAAGCATTTGAATAATATGCAAGAATTGAATAGCTCACAGAATATGGTGGCTGCGGCAGTGGCCACAGGGAAGTTGCTTCTCTCCAGTAGCTCTTCGTCCCCCCAGGGAGCTGGTTCTTCTAACAGCGTTCCTCCTCCACTTGGTTCCTCGTCTTGCCTAACATCGAACAATGTGGGGAATCCTACTATTTCCAACAACTCCAATGCTAGCTCCAGCACGGCCGCCAGCTCCAGCTCCAACGTTAACCTAAAGCCAAAGCCCTCATTTCGTTGCGACATCTGTAGCTATGAAACATCGGTTGCTCGAAATTTAAGAATTCATATGACCAGCGAAAAGCATACACACAATATGGCAGTGTTGCAGAATAATATAAAGCATATACAGACCTTTAATTTTTTGCAACAGCAGCAGCAACAATCTAGTGTTTCGGGAACAGTGAGCTCTAGCGGAGTAGCCGGTTCCTTTCTGCCGGAAGTTGCTTTGGCAGATTTGGCTTATAATCAAGCCTTAATGATTCAGTTACTGCACCACCAACAACAACAGCAACAGCAGCAGTCTTCAGCTAATACCAAATTATCACCAACATCTTCGTCGCCAGATCCCTTTAACTTCTCCATTTCACCGAAGCCCGTTGTAAAGATGGCTCACAATCAAGGACTAGGCTTGGGCCTTGGCATGCCAATAGTTGGAGGCATGTTAGAAAGCGGGGGAGATTCCACAGGAGATTTATCTCAGCCCATCTCAAAGCCCAACGAATGGCCCTCGGCCCTCTATAGTTGCCTCATTTGTGACTCGTTCAACACCAACAATTTGGATGATCTCAATCAACACTTGCTAGTAGATCGATCACGATCACAATCTACCGCCTCTTCGTGCTCCACAGATATAATGCTAATTCACAACAACAATTATATATGTCGACTTTGTAATTATAAAACGAATCTCAAAGCTAACTTTCAACTGCATAGCAAGACGGATAAGCATTTGCAGAAACTCAGCTATATCAATCACATTAAGGAGGGCGGCATACGCAACGAGTACAAGTTTCAACAACACTTTCAACAACAACACACCAATGTTGTGCACTTGAAATGCAATTGTTGTGATTTCAATACCAATTCGATACAAAAACTGTCTCTGCACACACAACAAATGCGACACGATACCATGCGAATGATATTTCAACATTTACTGTATATTATACAGCAGAGTCACTTAAAGAAGAACGACGACGATTCCTGCCCCGATGAAGATCAAAATAATAAAAAACATCTAGTACTTCTTTGTCAGCTGTGCAATTTTACCGCCAAGAACCTCAATGAAATGGTTCAGCATGTAAAGAGCATGAGACACATGCAGGTGGAGCAATTTGTATGCTTGCAACGTCGCAGTGAGAATAAAGAAATCCCAGCTTTAAACGATGTATTCAAAATAACAGAATGGATGTATGATAATGAAGGTAAGCCTGCTTTTTACTCACTCCTTAAGTAGTAAAATAATAATTCTTATATAAAATGAGAGAATCAATTAATTGCCCAAGCTTACAGTGCAAATCATGAGTGTGTATCATTTTTGTAGACTTCCCCATTCCCCAATACCATAGGAACCATATTGCATATTGCTATAATACGGTTTGGTTCGGTATTCGATCGGTTCGTAACTCATCATTAAGCGCTGATTTCAGTTCAATTTTAGTTCTTCTTTCGGCCACCCTTCCTCCTCCTTGCCCTCCTCGATTATTATCGTTCGTCTTTCGCCTTGGACTTCATTCTCAGCCTCCGTACCTTCGTGCCTCCTCTCACCTCATCATCTCACGTTCAGGAATCATCGTCGCGTTTACCTAAATTCTTCTTTTGCCTTCGCCCTCTCTTTTCTCCGCTCTGCTCTGAGATTTATACGCTGAGACGCTGACCCTTAAGGAAATTATTACAAATTACTTAAGAATGCAAAAACGATTATGTGTATCCATCGAATTTGCAATTAGTGACGTGCACACTTGGCTTGCTGCTCCTCTCCAGCCTCGATCGAGCTCAGACCGAGGCTCAGACTAGTCTTTTACAAAACCAAATTCAACTCCAACTCCACGCTCCCTGGCAGTGTGAGATTCCCATATCAGATGATGATGCGGCGGCGGCGGAGGCGGCGTCGTGCAGGGTACGAACCGCAGCAGGCATAGCACATAACCGCAGAACAGTGAGGCCTCCTTGCAGAGACACACAACAAACAACAGGTCGCCGCTCCAGCGACACCTTCATAGCGGAACCGACAATAGCGACGCGAAAATTAAGACACCTTATATTATACTTAATATATTTATGTTTTTAATGTAATTTGCTTTAAAATCAGATTGAAAAATTATTGAACTTCTTGAATTTTTAAACTTATTTTACAACAAACAGAAGAAACCAAACACTTTTCAATTAAGAAAGAAAACTACTCCAACAAAAATAGCAAAAAATATAATTTATTTTTGCAAATAAATAAAAAAATCTACTTCGCTGTTTGTTTGCCAGTCTTTCCTGAATGCCAGCTATCTGAATGAAACTTTATCCTAGTTCGTATATAAATCGGAACGGACTAGATTGGATCACTATCATATATTAGCTGCTCAAGAATCGGTCGGGAAGACAATAGAAAAAATATTAGTTCGCTAATTTCCTTTTATTTTCATCTACTCTGAGATATGGACATTTATATTAGTTTCATATTTTGGTTTCGTTTTATTCAAATCTGATGACTTTTTCATATACGTAGCTGCCATAGGAACGATCGGTAGATGTAGATGAAAAAAAAAAAATGAATTTAATACGTGAACTGTAAATAAAATTGAATGGAGGTTGACAATAATTCGTTCTTTTTTAATGTATGTTTAGATTTAAATAAGAAAAACTAATAGCTTTTAGTTTTTAATGATACTATAGATTAAGTAGTTAAAATGAATATGAAGTCACTTTTCGTAATATAACGTTAGTTCTCTATTAATCGTCGTCGTAACCTCACACGACTTTCCACAGTCCCACAGTAGCGCCTATAGAACAAACACCGTTGCACAACTTCCAAACATAAATCTCGATTTATAGTTATATATGGGCATTGCCAAATTCGCGAACGGTAGGAAGGAAACGATTTCTTAACTTCTTAAACGGCTTCCATATAGCTTTTTATTAGCTCTTTCACCGGTGCAAAGATTACACAGGCCGACTAAATTAGCTCGACCCCCGGGCCAAGAAACCAGTGTATACTTTTCCAAATCTGAGGTCGACATTTCCGAATTGACTCTGGTTTCCAAGATATCCTAACTATATTGAAAGAAATCCATTGTGATCATTAATTAATTATTAATTATTATATTAGAGCAAACTGAAAGGGTATACAAACTTTAGCGTCCCGAAGTTAGCTTCATTTGTTGCTATTATTATGGTCGTAGCTGTACAGCCCGGCACCCGCTTTACTTTAGATGGAAAGAAGGAAGGAAGAAGAGGCCAGAAGACATGTGTGCGCGCAGAGCATCTCAGCGCCCACTCCTTTTTAGGTGCTGATAATTTTACCACCATCCTCTACCCTGCATCTCGGAGTTCTATGCAAAAATGAGAAATACTCGGATCCGAGTGTAGACAATGATGAGGGCCCAACATATTCCTCTCTCTCCTCTTTTTGTGTTATTTATACAGAGAAACCTTTGGGCGCAAAAGCTGATTTTACCTTATTCACTCGAGACACAATAGGCCCTCTGTTTGATTTAGAAGCATAACCTTAAACTTGTAGCCTTGACATATAAACCTATGAAAAGCCTACAGAAATACTAAATCGAAACGAAAGAATTATTACTTGCTTAAAAAGGGAATAAGTTATCTTCACTTTTGTTTAGAAGAAACCGATTTCTGTTTTCTTTCTCATCCGATTTTCGATATATATTTTTTCAGAAATATCTTACGAATCCGGTGTTAATTTAACAAGAAGCAGCACCACAGCTACAGCCAATGAGGGCTCATCCTTGGAAGCCACCAGCTGTCCTGTTGCTGCTCCAACAGCATCATTATCTTCTGTGGCTGCTGAAGTATCATCATCATCATCTTCGGCTGCCGTTGCTGGAGCAGATGTCGGTATACTCTCTCCGACAACAACTTCACCCTCAAGTTGTTCAACATCTTGTGGCAAAACGTTGGGTATCAGCGTTACATCTCCAACGCCAACTGTGAATGATTTTGGTTTGGTTTTGGGTGCTCCTACTTCTGCTCCTGCTCCTGCTTCTGCTCCTACTTCTGTTTCAGTTCCCGCTGTCAGCGTTCCAACGACCGTGTTCAAGTGCAATCTCTGTGAATATTTTGTGCAATCGAAAAACGAAATGGAAACCCATATCGAAACGGAACACCCTTGCGCTGATCCCAGCGAGGACTTTATAAGTATACCAACTAATACAGCGGCGCTGCAGGCTTTCCAAACGGCGGTAGCAGCAGCAGCCATAGCAGCGGTACGCCAGCAAAGAGTTAATGCCATCGAAGCAGTGACGGACATTAAGCGGGAGGAAGTGGACGAAGAGGAGGTAGAGGAAGTAGAAGAAGTTGGCAAGTCAATAGAGGTATCTGAGGCAGTTGAGAAAAAGATTCAAAGCGGAATACAGTGTCCCTTGTGCTTGGAGAATCATTTCCGTGAAAAGACAAGCTTGGAGATGCATTTAACCAGCGTACATAATGTGGCGAAGGATGGTCTGTTCCGACTCTTAATGCTAATCGATCCAAAAGCTTGGGAGGAGAATAAAAGTAACAATACAGCGGAAGCAACGGTAACACCCGAAGAATGCTCTTCCTCTTCTAGCTCGGCAGCTGTCGCCACAAATGTAGTAGGGATGAATGTATTTAGCTGCCAAAAATGCAATGCCAGCTTCAAGCATGACGAGCAACTGCTCCAGCATGCTCAGCAAACGCAACACTTTCCCATTCAAAATGGTGAATACCTATGTCTGGGACTAACGCACACAACTCGTCCTTGCTACCTGAGATTTCGCACCCTTGCGGCCATGATCAATCACTACCAGGACACCCACATGAGCTCTGTGATCTCGGAACGTCATGTCTACAAATATCGCTGCAAGCAGTGTTCTTTGGCATTTAAAACCCAAGAGAAGTTGACAACTCACATGCTATATCACACAATGAGGGATGCAACGAAGTGTTCACATTGCCAGCGAAATTTTCGGAGTACGCAGGCGCTGCAGAAACACATGGAACAGGTGCATGCGGTCGGAGACGGAGTCAGGTCGAACAGTAGTCCACAGGCGCAGTCGCAATCTACATCCAGCACCGAGCTGCCTGCAGAAGAAGCTTTTGCGGTTAAGGGAGGTAAGAATCCTAAATCAGCTTGGATTTCAAAATAAGACATGATTTGACATTTTTATCAATGTGATTTCGCAGAGGTTGCCGCTATTAATGATGAAACGACGTCACCACTACTACTCGAAAACCCACAGTTGCTAGCCAAGGAAGCCAGCAGCAGGCGACAGAGTCCCACAGCTTCCATACCTGATACTCAGACTCAACAGCAATATCTCGCCACTTTGACCAATTTTCTGAAGCAACAACAGTGCAACTCGGAGGTTTTGGCCATCCAGCCAGAGGCTATGCTTCCAACGGGAGAATTCTCCCAGCATCTACAGGTAATCAAGCAAGTTACCACTAAGAATCAGCTGAAACTATTTTCCTAACTTATCTAGAGCCTACAGAATCTACAGACCATGCAACAGCAGCAGCAACAGCAATTTGGCGCTGCGATTAATCCAGTCGATATGCTTAACTTGATGCAGTTTCATCATTTAATGTCACTAAACTTTATGAACTTGGCACCGCCATTGGTGTTCGGTGGCGGCGGAGGAGTGGGAGGAGGAGGGGTAGCAGGAGCCACCCATCAAAATAACAGCAATCTCAACTCCTGCTCCTCCTCAGTGGCGGATATTCAACTCATAAACAGTGGGGATTCCGGAAAAGCAACTGCGGCAGTCCCGGCTCTCACACAGAATACTGTCGCAAACTCGAGCACTCAGGTGAGAAAAATGCCTTAATTTCATCTTGACACTGAAGATAAAGAATGGTACAGATAAGAATGGTACCCAAAGCTTCTGGTTTCTTAAATAAGGAAACAGGAAAAAATTAATACTACTTTAATATGTTTTTTTATCAATTGAAAATAATAATAACCTATTTTTTTAAATTGCCATAACTTTGTAAATAATCGATGTTGGTAAGATTTAAGTAATAAAAAAAACTATATTGGTTAGTGCATAAACATGCCTTATTATATTTTTTTTTCGTTTATTTCCCGGCTACTTACAGCTGACTGCAAGCAACCAAAAGCGCGCTCGTACGCGCATCACGGACGATCAATTAAAAATATTGCGTGCTCACTTTGATATTAATAATTCGCCCAGCGAGGAGAGTATTATGGAAATGTCACAGAAAGCAAATTTGCCAATGAAAGTAAGTCCAAAGGCTTTATCAGTAAGAATACAACTTACAAAGCCTTTTTACGTTTACACGAAAAAAAAAACAAAAACAAGAAACAAGTTAAGTTTGTAAACCCTGCAGTTTGCAAAATCGTTCATAATAACGTAGTCGAACGAACAATTTTTAACTTTCTTTTCTTCCTGTTCCAAAGTCACCAGTTAACATTCACAGTTTCGCATTTTCCTCTACATTCGTTTCTATGGCAGTTATATGATATAATCATCCGATTTCCATAATATTAAAACCTTAAATAATAACAAGTGGATTCATCTCTGAGCAGATAAAACTATGTTGAAAAATAGATAAATTAAAATTAAATAGATAAAATTAAATTTCCCGACAGTTCCTATGGGAGCTATATGATAAAGAGAATATATAGAAGACTATCTGCAATGTTTCATTCAGTTTAAAAACTGAGGGACACACGGACGGACACATTGACGGTCAAACGATCGGACTAGATCGACTCAGCTGTTGATGCTGATCAAGAATATATTTACTAAATAGGGTCGGATGTCTCCCCTTCACTGCGTAGCAAACTACTGACTAAAATTATAATACCCTGTAAGGGTATAAAAAGCAAATCTAGTATTTCCAACCAAGCGGTGCGCTTCCTTTTTACATATTTATATATTATAACATATGTCCTGTTAGACCGAAATGTAAGGTTCTCTCAAACTGCAAGGATATACACTCTTGGGAGTGCCGAACTTAGATTCCTGTTATATTTTCATTTAATAATTTATATTCCTAAATTCTATATTAACAACATACAAATTACAGGTTGTTAAGCACTGGTTCCGCAACACCTTATTCAAGGAACGGCAACGCAATAAGGACTCGCCCTATAACTTTAATAATCCGCCATCAACTACCCTCAATTTGGAAGAGTATGAACGTACGGGTCAGGCTAAGGTTACCCCTTTGAATGATATGGGAAGCGGTGGGGGAAGCGTTGCTATGGCCATAACCACACCGACGTCAACATCAATGTCTTCCTCCAATGTCACGCTCAGTAGCTCCTCCAAAGAAGCTCCACCAAATGCCACAAGAACATCATCCGCTCTTACGTCTATTCCAATCTCTGCATCTTTAACCGTATCTCGGCCAGAGTCCACAAATTCTAGTGGGAACATCTCTGATTATTTAAGCCAAAATTTATGGGGGAAGGAGCCAAC
The DNA here is from genome assembly GCA_008042635.1 of Drosophila nikananu. NCBI lineage: Eukaryota > Metazoa > Arthropoda > Insecta > Diptera > Drosophilidae > Drosophila > Drosophila nikananu. The sequence continues at coordinate 33,451 of VNJV01004917.1, read as the reverse complement.
AAAAGAACAAAATCACTTGCCTCAATTTCCCATGGAAATGCAAATCAAATCGGAGCCCCAGGAAATAGATAATAACGATTTTGTCTATCAAAAGCAACAACAAAATATAAACTTCATGAGGCTGCAACAGCCAGAACAGACCCTGAAGAATACAGAAATTGATACATTAATCGATCAGACATTACATTCCACAAATTTTCCTCAACAACAAACTCACTTGACAAATAATTTCGAAACAAAATCGGAAAGTGGAAGCTCTGATGTCATGTCGCGACCTCCAACACCAAATCCTGTTGGGGGAAACAATCTATATGGCAACATGAACGATTTAATTAATCAACAATTAATGGAAACTATGGGTCCACCCATAAAAAAGCTTCAAATTAGCGGAAAAACTATGGAAAAAATTTCAACAACAACAACAACTTCTTCATCAACAAGTTCAACAATACACCAATCTTCGTGCAGCCAATTTGAGAGCAACAACTCCTCCAACTCATCCAGCTCGTCCTCGACATCAGGTGGGAAGCGAGCCAATCGCACACGCTTCACCGATTATCAAATCAAAGTCTTGCAAGAATTTTTTGAAAACAATTCGTACCCGAAAGACAGTGACTTGGAGTACTTGAGTAAGCTACTACTGCTCTCGCCTCGAGTGATTGTAGTTTGGTTTCAAAATGCCCGCCAAAAGCAACGCAAAATCTATGAGAATCAACCGAATAATACGCTTTTTGAAAATGAAGAAACGAAAAAGCAAAATATTAACTATGCCTGCAAGAAGTGTAGCTTGGTGTTTCAACGCTACTACGAACTAATAAGACATCAGAAAAATCATTGCTTCAAAGAGGAGAATAATAAGAAATCAGCCAAGGCACAGATTGCCGCGGCGCAAATCGCCCAGAATTTGAGTTCCGAAGATTCAATGGATTCTTCAATGGATGTGCATCATCAAAATATGACGGCACAACTGGCCCCTGTGCCCTCGCCGCATCATAACTTTTTGACCAAGTCCTCATCATCTCTGCATGACTTTAGCCCATCGACTACGCCAACGCCGCCACAACAGGCGATACGTGAGCGTAGCAATAGCCTGGATCACCCGCAGTCACAGCAGCGTCATGCCAAGTCCTACGATTGCGATAAGTGTGAACTACAATTCAACCACATGGAGAAATTGCGTGAACATCAACTCTTGCATATTATGAATCCCATAAAGTCCAATTTGGACCCTAACTTTAGTCCCTTTGGCAATATTTTGCAGAGTCTACAGCAAGCGGCAGCACAAACGCAGTCACAACTTCAATTGCAGCCCGAGGCACAATCTGAATCACATAATCAGTTACCTCTCGCAAAAAAGAGAAAAATATCCAATGACAGCTGTTCTTCCCAGGCAGAAGATGATCAGACTATGGCTCTCGAAAAAAAATATGATTTTCTTCTCAAATACTTTATGCAAAATGAAACAAATGGCGAACTGAAAACACAATTTTTAATGCAGCAACAGCATAATAAACAATCAAATGAGTCCTCAGATTTCGAAATGGAGTTCCTAACCAACTTTTATCAGCAAAACGAACTGAAAAAAATTAATAACTATGATTTTTTATTGCAATACTATCGAAATCAAGAGGGGAAATCATCAACAAATTTTAGTTCTAGTCAAAGTCCAACAATTGAGTTTCTATTGCAATATTACCAACTGAATGAATCGAAAAAGTTTTTTCAGTTAGTTGCCTCGCCACAAAGAGTACCTGATGATGGACCAGGGGGAAATTTTCAGCCATTAACAGGGAAAATGGACGATGATCACGTCATTCAAGAAGTTCATAATGAAGAGTCCAAGGAGCAGCATGGCGAAGTTCTCTTAGATGGAAAGGATTTGGAAAAGGATCTGAAAAAAGACTGGGAAAATAAGGAAAAACTCAACAATAACAACGACGCAGGCGAAAAGGACTCACTCGCCAGATCTAGGTCACTGCAGACTCTGCAAAACGACGACAAAGATAAGTCGCAGTACTTGCACAATCTGGAAGACTTTCTCGATGCCACAATGATTGAAAATAATTCACAAACTTTAACCTTTAACGATGATAATGAGAATAACGCCAGCCAAAAGGATGAAGCAACGCTCAAAGCTAATGAACTAGAAAAAAGATCGTCGGTATCTCCCGTAAATGTTTCATCATCAAAGCAAAATAAACGCTTGCGCACAACCATACTTCCGGAGCAATTGAACTTTTTATATGAATGCTACCAATCGGAATCGAACCCAAGTCGCAAAATGCTGGAAGAGATATCCAAGAAGGTTAATTTAAAAAAGCGTGTTGTCCAAGTAAGTTCTTTCATATTCATTTACTTATTTGAATAAAATACGAACACACAAAGTTACCAAAGAAAAATACGTTAATCTCTTAAAAATGCAATTGAAATTATAAGGAAAGAAAATACAAGAATTTTAACATTTTTAAACTTAACAATTAGTTTTCAAGTTTCTTTATTTCAAATATAAAAAGTAACATACACATTTTTATTTTGCATATAAATAGATTTTGAAAATAACTTTTGATATTAAAGAGTACAATTTAATTGCAAAAAAAAAAGAAGAAGAATTTTCAAAATTGTAGAAGACAAATTAAAAAATATAGAATCGTACAATTTTTAAGTAAGTTAATATTATTGAATTAAGTCGTCCATAATTAATATACATTATAGAAACCAAAAAATACACAAGCATTGAAAGGTGCGGGTAAAACAAGCCCATAAATAGTGCACGTTAATCTAAATAGACATAAAAAAGAGGACCGCTGTTAATGTTAATGTTATTTATTATTATTTATATTTACTTGTGGCTTTCGTACTTACTTTCTTTATTTTATATATTTGATAAATTTATTTGATTGTATTTACTTATATTTTTTAATTAAAATATTTTATTAATTTGCGTTATTGTATTTACTTTATATATTTTATAGTAAAAACGTGACAGACATGACATATTAAAAAATCACGGTGACTGATTGATATTAAGTCCTCACACTGCTTCTAAAACTTCAAAAAAACTAAGTTGTAAGGTAATTAATATTAAGAAAGAGCTATATTTGTACATTTATTTATATATATTTCTCAGTAAATATATAAAATATATTTTCTTTTAGGTTTGGTTTCAAAATTCTCGAGCAAAGGACAAAAAATCCCGTAATCAACGGCACTATGCCCATATTTCGGATGATAACAGCTATGATGACGGTGGTTCCAGTAGCAAAGACAACGCTGGACAAGATAATAATGAGATAACCAATCTGCTGCAAGATTGCCAACTCTGCCAAGTCACCCAAGTAAATCTCCAAAAGCATGCTTTCAGCGTTGAGCACATTGGCAAGATGAAAAAGTTCCTGGAACAAACTACGAGTGAGCTTTATGGCAGCGACGACAGTGACTCCGATAGAGAAAAGCATTTCTATAACCTATCAAAGGCATTTCTTCTTCAACATGTTGTCTCAAATGCTGCCAAGGGCAATAATGCAGCAAGTAGTACCGGAAATTCCGGACAGGATTCACAGCCAGAAGAGGAGAACTGTTTGCTCAACTATGATGCTAAAGGTGATGATGCCAACATTCCCGATGTTCGAGTCACCGAAGCAAGTAATCAGGATCTAATGCAGAAGCTATTCAATCGAAACCATATCACCGGTAAGCGAGTTTCGACTGAGCTTGTAAAAATTCCTGTTTTAATATTATCTGTTGATCAGATTATATAGTTTGGTACTTTCCTTTATTATTATTTTATTAATATTCAAAAAAGATAATTACTCTGGAATATCTAAAAAAATCATCTCTATTTAGTATTTAAGAGTAAACACAGCATTCGCACGGGAAAACGATCGATATAGTTCGATTTCTCCCATTAATTTCAATGGAAAAATCTTAACAATTATCAAGAACATTATTTTAATGCCTCGCAAGAAAAATAAAACTATTATAATAAAAACAGAAATACGTAGAATATTAGGATTTTTTTAAATTATGTGCATAGAAAAAGAGACGCCTAACACTTAAAGTGTTGGAAAACTAAAAACAAAGTCAGATGTACTTGGTACTCCTTGGCTTTACTGTTTTCTACCGTGCCTTTTTCTGTCCCCAAACTATGCCAATGTTTTTAAGAAACAACCAGAAGCACCAATTCCTTGTTTGTATCGATATATACCAATGGATAAAAACTTATCTGATTCATAAAAATCTATAATAGTGCCAGCTGATAGAAGTCAATAAAAAATACCTATTGATTATGGTATAAAACGATTGAAAGGCACCAATACTATTTTTGGTATAAAATCGATAAACAAAAGGAAAACATTAAGCACAACTTTTTGGTGCTAATCCTGTATATTCCCAATATTCCTATCACATTAAATATTTGTATTAAATTATAATTGTATAACTTTAATTTATAAATACAAACTACATTTATTGCAGTAATAATAATATTGAAATCAATATGTACAAACAAAATAAATATGTATTATTTTATTAAAATCACAACTTATTTTTTGCGTTTTTTTCTTAAATTTAATTTTGTTTTTGTGATTATTCATTTTTTTTCAGTTTTGTAGTAAAGTTACCATATCAAAATATTACTTTAAACTAAAACTGCAACCTCTTGTTCTATTAGTTATAGGTGGAAAGTAAAAGATTAGAGGTTGTTTTGTAGATGGCCTTTAAAAAACATTGGATACAAATTAAAAGTAAGTACTATTCTTCATAGTGTTTTTTTTTTGTTCTTTTTTGGAAATAATATCTAAAAATACAAATATTTATACATTTCAGTGAAAAAATTATGATGAGACGGAAGGATACGATCACATACCAAACTTACTACGCAAAAATCACTCAAAAGTTCCTATTTTACTGAATGAAAAACAACTGAAAAACATTTATAAGAATCATTGACATTCCATTGACGGAAATACTTACTATTTCCAGATTAAGTAAGAATTATCTAACAAAAAATTGATACATAAATATATATATATCTATATATATATATTTAATACGGAGGTGTGTTCCTAACTATTCAAAATATAAAATTTAGCTTTTAAAATATTTAAGTATGGTGGCAATCCAAAAAACATTACATAGTGGCAGGTTCTACCAAAAAATTGATATATATTTCATGAAATATATAAATTATATATGGAATTTTAGATTTAATATGAAACGCAAACTGAGTTCCTAGCATTTGATTGCTTTATGCCTTTGTTTTTTCTATATATGTATATTAGAAATATGTCGTCGAATTAAGGATACTGATTGTTCGGCCTGCCGATCATCGGATCAAATAAAAAAACGTAATTACTTAATTGTAAGATCTATACAATATTTCGAAAAACTGTACATGAAAATGTAGCGTTCTTATTTTATTATTATTATAACTAATTCATTCGTTTCAATGCTAAATGAGTGGAAAACGTGCCAATGATTTTCTTTCTAATTTTAACTCGATTTTAAAATATAATTTTAAATAACTAAATAATTTAATTACAAAATAATAAATTAATTCATTAATTTTAACACACTCGCTAAAACATACAGGCTCTCCAATTGAAAAATGAGAGCAAATTGATAAGTAAAGAAAGTTTAATATACTTTTTCTTGTTACATACATATATTTGTTCACAATGTGCGCAGAAATAATGTGTTATTTTTGCCTATTACAATATTATTTTCATATCATTTGTTTTTAACACGTATATTATTCTTTTATAGAAGGCTTATATACATATGGGGGTGGATGTTTACTATTTCAAAATTATGAATATTACTTTTTTAAAACATACATAGCTTCCAAGAAATTTAATTTAAAACAAAATAATTGAAATTGGTGAAAATATTTTACACTTATTTTCTATTTCCGAAGCTAAAAATAAACTTTTAAAAACTTACCAAATTTAATACATAGCATTTGACTGACTCCTTAAATTAAATAATTAAATATGAAATCTTTTAATTTTATTTATTTTCACTCATCAAACCACATTGATAACTAGACGTAATGTGTAAGTATAATTGTTAAAACAAAATTAAGTGACATAAGCGAAAAAACGTAAATTAAAAGTTCCTATAGTATATATACTATATTTTATTATATATATATATATCTAAATATATATAATATTAAATATATATATATACATTTATATAGATATGCATATACATATATATGCAAGTAAATATATTTGCATATATATATATATATATATATATATATTAAAACGTATACATATATATATTAAATACATATATATACTTAAGTAAGTTTCAGTTTTATTTAAATTTTATTTTAAGATTTCAGCAAGTGACAGGCAAACGAAATAAATAAACTTAAAATGAACCGATGTCCATAATTAAATAATAAATAATATCTAAATAGGAGAACCGATAAAAAAATTTTATGAAATATAATTATTTTCATACCTAAAAATTAAGCATTCATAATTGCCAACAAAAAAAACCACAAGAACAACAGGTTAACAGATATATAACATCATAGTAGACCTTGCATTACATATTCCTAACATGAACCTAAGCCCTCGCAAGAAGAGTATATATATATATATATATATATATACATATATATGTATACATATTAGAAAAGGTATATCTCTATATACATACATAATATTTATATAAATATATATATATATATATATATATATATGATAAAAAAAACTATTGTTTAGTAGGTACGAAACAAACATACATACATATATAGTATGTACTTGATGGCACTCGTGCATATGTATACATAGAACAAGATATTGCTCAAGATTGTGTAACCACCATTTACATATGTACTTATGTATGTGTCAAGATATACATAACATATCAAAATACATACACAAAAAAACATAGACCTTACAATTAATTACATTGTCATTTTCTCAGATTTCTTTGCTTTCCATAATAAATAGATATCTATTTATATATTTTTTTCGTTTCATATATATTATGTTTTGTATTCTGACGTTTATTTTTTGAGTTTCTTTATTCTAATCCTTGATTTTTATTTATTTTTTAAAATTATTTAGAAGAAGTATTTTATTTGTAATTTTTTTCTCGCACTTTTAAAGTAAAAACTAAAAACGTACTTTTAATGTCTACCTATATATGTACTAATCGAAAGTTACTACAATTATTGGGTAATACCAATAAACAACAAAAAACAAAAAAAAAGAAAGAAAGATATAAATACATATTTATAAAAGTTCCTATATATTTAATAAATTGGCAACAGATGTGCATATATTATAAAATTATAAATTATAACAAAATAAAAAATAAAAAATATAAAAAAAGAATATACAATGCAGTTTTATTTCGAAAAGTATAGTTTTCATTCTTTTGAATAACACATAATATTTCCAGCGTAGAAACCACACAGTTGAGTAAGTATTTTCGAAAGTGGTCCAGTTTTAACATTCGTATTTATGCCCTTGCAGGCTATTATACTTTTACCCAGAAGTTTCCAACACAGTGAAGTAGTCATTTTGGACCCTATAAACTATTTAAAAGTCTACTTATTATGTCCCAGAGATCACAGATGTTTTCTTGATACTGAGATTGTTCACAATTTCTGATGCTTAGTTGACATATTAAAGCAATTGACTTTACAACCAATAATAAGTTGATATAACAGTTCGGTTCTTCTTTGTCAGTTGAGAAATATTATTTACTATTTATTATAGCATTAAAAAAAAATAAATGAAATTGTTGCTAAATAAATGATACATACATATATACTAGCTGCAAAGTTTTGGTTTTAGCATATTTTTAATAAATAACTCATGAATTAATAATAAAAGCTGTTGTCTAATGATTCCGTTAACGCCATAGATTCCTTTTCGATTATACTTTATTCCCCAAAAAAAATATGGGTTCGATATACTAATTTTCATTCTTTATTTATTTTTTATTGAACATATTTTTGTGAATATGTATGTGTACAAATTGTCCAATTTAATAATAATTATTTAATTAAACAATACATTTTATTTTATTTGTTTATTAATTGCACCTTTTTATTTTTATTTTTATGATTAGGTCGTGTTCATAATGTTAAATATACAAAAAAAAAAAAATACGAAATTTTAAATTTAAAGTTACCCTTTTCTGTATTTAAAATTAAATACGAGAGATATGCACAATAAACCATTAAGATTAAATATTAGTATTTAGTAGGATAATTATTGTAAATAGCTAAGTAATTAATCTACATATTATTTTTTTTACCAACTTACAATTATATACATTTACATTTATTTATTTTAACTATATTTATTGTAAATTCTTAGATTTAATCTCGATCTGTGGTGTTAAATTACATCATATTGATATTTATACATAGTTTCATTTCTTATATAATAGTAATATAATCGTTCGTTATATAATCGTCATCATGAAACATTTAATTTGAAAATTTATCGTTTTAAAAATATTTAAAATCATGCCGGAAAAAAATAAATATTGGTTTTTGTTTGCAAATAAGGGATCGAACTGCAGACATTATTGCTTGTAATTTTTAAAATATTAATTTTTTGAAGTAAAAAATATTTTAAAAATGTCCTTTGTTTTCTGTTAACATTGCTTAGCATTAAGCTATTAAATAAAAGTGCAAATGTTGAGGACTCTCCATTTATTCGAGTTTCTAAATAATAATTCATAATTATGATATAATTCACTGAAATAATAAAAAATAAAGTGCCAGAAAGTGGAAAAAATTGAGTTATAATTAATTACAGTTAATTTCTTCTCCGCTTATTTTCTTGTATTTAAAAATAATAATTTAATTGTCATTGTCAAAAAATACAATTCATAAAATAAATCCCAATTTAGCTTCTTATCTTTTAGTATTTAGTTTTTGTTTGTAATTTTGAATTAGATTATTTATATTAATTCAAACAAATGGTTTTTTAGAAAGAAATGTTAATGTAATGTGTATTAAATGATCGAATGGTAATTGGTTTTCTATAAGAAAAGTTTGTAATAGATTAAATAAAAACTTTATAAAACATTTACTTACCAATCAAATATATCAAAATCATTTTCATCAACCCATGTCTCAATTTAAATTTATAATATTATAAGAATAAAACATAGATTTAACAAGAACGGAAGCTAACTTCGGCATGCCGAAGTTAAAATACCCTTGCAGTAAGTAAGAAGAAGAAGAAAAATCTCCTGACTTTTTCGTTTTCCGGGTACTGACATAAGGTAAATGTTGCGAAAGAAAAATGTTCCGAACGAACTAAATGAATTTATATATATATTCCTGTGGCTGCTATATGATATAGTGGTCCGATTTGAATAAAATTAAAACCGAAATTCTGTGTGTCAAATTTTATGAAAATATGTGGAAAATTGGCTTAGTTAGATTTTTTCCTCAAAATTTTCTGATCGGTCCTATGACAGCTATATGATATAGCTGTCCGATTTTGATTAAATTAAAACCGAAATTCTAGAATAATACAAAATGGCCATATCTCAAATTTTAGCAAAATGTAGCAGTGAGAGCATATAGAAGACTATCTGCAAAGTTTCATCCAGATAGCTTCAATACTGAGGGACTAGTTTGCATAGAAACGGACGGACAGACGGACAGACAGACAGACGGACATGGCTAGATCGACTCGGCTGTTGATGCTGATCAAGAATATACTTTATAGGGTCGAAAATGTCTCCTTCACTGCGTTGCAAACTTCTGAATAAAATTATAATACCCTGCAAGGGTATAAAAATTAATTGAATAAATTGATAATCAAATTACCATAAGTTTACTGTTTTAAACCCTTTTCAAAAGAGAGCACTAGAATTAATGGATATCAAAAAATTCCCACGTCTTTCCCATACGCATACTAATTAACATTGTCGAAAACCTTGTCATCTGACAGTTATTTATAGATATATGAAACAAAGTATAAAACACATAATAATGCCTTCAGATTTATAAATTGTAGTTTAAGAAATTTGCTTTATTTTCGATTTTCGGGTAAAACTATGTTGTCTACTTGTTTTTGTTATTTTGTAAATCCCTTTGAGTTAAATTATAATTAAGTACTAATAATAATAATTTAGTTTTTCCTGTACGTTTACGTATATATTATCGTTATCGTTATATGTATGTAGTGTTTATTATTTTAATGTATTGTAACGCTTAAAAAATTATATATATTAGGCGGAGTCTTTGGTTATACTTATATTTCTAAAGTTTTATATTTTATATAAGGTCTAAAACTCTAAAAAATGTTTTTTTAAAAGTAGAAAGTGTCGGCAAGGCCGGAGATTGATAAATATTGCTGGTGATGCGACAATTTAGGTTCAGGCCGCTGTTTTGAACCGGAACGTGATGATTAAATATAATCGATTGACGATTAACGAGTCACATTCAAGCCTGTATATTCGATAGATAGTTGCGATGATTCGGTTTCCGTTTCAAATTTCGTTAGTTCCTCGTCGATTTTTAATCAAAAACTGCCATAACCACCAATGTCGGACGGTTTCAAGTGATCAAAAACGCTCAGATGATGATGATGTGGTGGTGGCGGCGGGTGATGATGGCCATGATGCGAGGGATGGACATAACTTGGATAAGAAGATTGAGGCGTCGCATGACTGCCGTACGGATGATGAAACGGATAATTGGGGCTCGGCACATGCAGGGTTGCGGGAGTGCTCGTTGGCATTGAGGAAGACTGAACCTGAACTGGACTAAAGTGTCCATGATGGTTAGCTCCTATTGGGTATTCCCCTGATCCTGACCCTGATCCTGTACCATGTTGCAGATGTGAGGCATAGGCTGTTGAAGCGTATACTGCCGAGTTTACATTAAGTGTAGGGATGTGACCTAAGTGGTTGAGCTCCATATACATGGGATGCGAGTGAGATGGGTGAGGATGGGGATGAGGATGAGGAGAAGGATGTGAGTGGGGTGAGGGGTGCGAGTGGGGAGAAGAATGAGTGTGAGGAGAAGAATGAGGGTGGGAGTTAGGAGGAAGTGCATTCGGATGCTGGAGATTGGCCTCTGAACTATTGATCAAATGAGGGGGCACGACATGATGCTGTTGGTGATAATATTCCATGTTGGAGTTGGTGCTGGTGTGACTTTCACCAACGTTTCCCCGGTGTTCACCACTGTTGCTGAGATATAGATTCTCGGTATCGGTTTTGACCGCCACAAGACTCGAGACCGAGAAGCTGTTATTACTAATCACATTGTTATTATCGGAAGTGCCGGAGGATTCTTCATCTTGTCGTTTGCCATGCTGTTGCTGTTGGTGTTGCTGTTGATGTTGCTGCTGGTGTTGCTGCTGGTGTTGCTGCTGGTGTTGCTGCTGGTGTTGCTGCTGGTGTTGCTGCTGGAGTTGCTGCTGGTGTTGCTGCAGGCCTAATAATCGGTTTTCAACAGCTGCAGCTGCTGCTTGCGCCGTCGCTGACATGGACTCATCATGCTCTCTGATGGCAGGAATTTGATCCACCAGTGACTCTAAGCCACACAAACTCTTGCGGGCCACATCAGAGCCAAAGTTAGTGTTCCTTGGACTTAAGTTTTGATTATTTTGGTGCGCGGAAGATATTAATAAATAGGGATGGGGATTAGTGTGTGCATGGGAGTTATGTTCCTCGTAACCACGCTGCCAATTTTCCGCCTGTTCCTGCTGATGATAATGCTGCATCTGTGGCGGAGCCAACTGTTTGGATTGAGGACTATGATGATGTGGTGATGAAAGCCATTGCTGGTGATAGGGATTTTCATTTGAATGGACTGGGACTTGGATTGGACCTGTCTCTTGATCATGGGAGGGACTGTCATTATACTCGTCCTTTTCCACAGCAAGCGATGTGGTCGTTTTGGGCTCAGGCTGATTTTCAGGCAGTTGCTCGAAGTCTACAGCGCTGCACATATTCGGGGAACTAGGCGGCGGCGTTTCGCCCAAATGCGGTTGTTGTTCTAAAGAAGATGGATGCTTTGCCAAGGATAAGTGATCATTGGGAGATGCTTCCTGGACACCCACAGCAGTGGGAGTACCATGGTTATGGAGCTGCGTATAATTACAGGCGGGAGAGGCCATCGGTGAAGCCGATGCAGTGTACAGGATGTGCGATGGCGGCGGAGTATTGTACAGACTAGGTGGCAATTGCTGATGATTGTTGGTTTGTGGCGGCGAAGCATCTGTAGTTGTTGCTGTTGTTGTGTGCTGTTCCAGTAGATGCACTGCAGCTGGCAAGGAGTTGCTGGTGGTTGGCAACTGTTTGTTCACCAATATATTCTCAAGACTAGCGGTGGGCTTCAGTTTTTTTGGCCTGCCACGTTTCTTTTTGGGCGTTTCGACCACAGAGAGATTGAGTATATTATTGAAATCATGCTGATGGTTATACTGAGTCGCACGATGATCCATAATTAGCTCTTGCTGACCCTTAATTTTTTTTGGACGACCACGTTTCTTTTTCTCCAAGGGTTGTGGCTGCGGGAGGGCTTGATGCCCAAACACTGACAGATACGATGTAGTATTGCTTGGATGCCGCATGGGGCTATCTGCATTATCGGCGGTGTAAGGATTATCGTTCGAAATCATGTGCGACGGAATTAATTTATTAGAAGGTATGGGCTCTGAAATGTCAGTATTCCCTCCACAGTCTCCAGCAATGGAGCTTGAGCTGCCACAATTATCTACAAAGGAAAGTGCCGACTGGTTGCCTTTGTTGTCTATATTTTGCTGCTGCTCGCTGCACTGCCTAATCCGCTGATCTGTAAACACGCATTCTGACTCATCGATCTGCGGTATTAAACCATTTAAAAAGTCACGGAATTTCTTCAATGCTGCATAGAATGGTACTTTATCTGCGGCGCGTGGCAACTGAGCGCATCTCGCCGATGATGATGGCATTACCCAAATGTACTGAAATTTAAAAAAAAAAAACGAAAAATATAGGAAGCCATTAGGAAATTAATACATAAAAAATTCGTGACGAATGGCACTAAGAAAATATTAATCGATATTAATTCTATGGATCGGAAAAGTCTGAAGTAAAAAATACAAAATATTACATTGGCACGCCGATTCTGTATACCTTTGCAGTTTCTATTGGATCATTTAATATCTTACATACCGATCGCTCATATGAGAGCTTTATGAAATAATGTTTCTATTTTGATCAATTTTAAAACATAATTTTAAAATCGTTATTTCAAAACCGACTTATATGCTACATGCAATAAGATAATCTGCAAAATTTCATTTAGACAGATAGCTAAAAACTGAGGGACATACTCGCATAGTAACGGATAGATGGAAAGAAAAATAGGTCAAACATATGTATTATATCCTTACATTTGGAAAGGGCAAAAGGGATCGGCACCAATCCAGAAGCATTTGCCGACCCGCTGAATAGGGCCGTGCCCAATTAAACTAAACTTAACTTACGGTATCAGTGCCATCGACGCGATCTGGCTGTCTGCCAAAATGAAATTCCTTTTTGCCGGAAAACACCTCAAAGATTAATTTCCCATTAAAGACGGCAATTTTCGGTCGAAATCTTTGCAACTTTTCCAAAAGAATACGACTTCCCTCCTTGATTTCCTTTCGCGTTAGATCCGCTGAACCTTTAGTGGCCCTAGCCACCATATTCGTAAACCCGATGCCCTGTTTGAGCAATTGATGATCTTCATCGGCGCTCATTTGCTCTTGGGTGAGTCCAGCTAGGTAAAGGCATTTCCAGAAGTGGTTGCCAGGCCCTGCGTAGTGATGGCCCTTATAGGCAGCAAATAATCCAGGATTTATACCGACCTGTGAAGAAATTTTATTATTAATATAATATTCGTATTATTTTCTTAAATTTTATATGTTCTAAAATATTGAATTAGGTTTATTTGTGGATTATCCGAAATTTACAACTCACTATAACGATATCGAGATTATCACACAGATGATCGGGTATTGTCCTTTTGATGACCTCATCTTCGGACATGCCATTGAAACGATCGTGCTTTTTCCGTTCTTTCGGCTTGAGGGTGTTTAGCAAATCGCCAGAGGACTCTTCGCAGACAGGAGGAAGGGCGCTGTAAAATGTATATAGATGATTATTTCATAAAAATTATTTAAATAATTATAATAACTTACTCTTGATTAGATACTTCAGTCATACCCTCAGTTGTGGTAACAATTTTTTTCTTTCGTCCTCTTTTTTTTGGAGATGGCTTCGAGTTACTCGAGTTCTCTGCATTATTTTTACCATGTTGCGGCGGATGTTGAAATATATCATCTCCGGAGCTAGGCACTGGCAATGATCCTGAATCTAATCCTGATCCTGATTCTGTCGCATAACTCGTCGCCGGTCCTAATCCTGTGCTCTCCATATGGCGATGATGGGCTGCCGGCGATGAAAGCATACTGCGCATCTCCTCGCCCATAAAACTAAATGGATCAACGGCAGTTGTGGTGGGATTCGGGCATCGAGCTGATTGTGCCGTCGTCATGCCATCAAGACTATGCGAATGAGATAGGGCGACTGTTGTTGTAGAGGAAGCACCTGAATCATTGTTGATTGGATTTTTTGAAAGCAACAACAGTTGATCATCGGACTTCTTATGGTTGGGAATATGAGACATTATTCCGATGCTTAGATGCTGTTGCATTTGATGCTGCGGCGTCACTGAATTGGTAGACGAACTATGGGAGTTGGGTGTTAAGACATCGCCAGCACTTGTCTCATATCCATCGTCCTGATTTTCCGGCTTAACGTTGTTAGGTGAAAGCGTTCTAAGTATACAAATTGGTTAATTATGCAAGATAAAATTGATGTGTTAAAGTTAATGATATATTTAATTTATTAAGTTTAAATGTGTAGTAAAACATACGGAGTACTTACAGTTTATAGGCAGAGTTCGGTTCCTCGTGAAAATCTTCCATAATGAGATCGTTATACGTTTCGTGTAATTGTCGTTGTTGGTGATGTTCTTGCAGTTGCTTCTGCTCTTGTTGGTGTTGTTGGATCTGATGTTGTTGAATTTGATTTTGCTGTTGAAGTTGATGGTGGTGTAGTTGATGTTGATGTTGCTGTTGGTGTGGCTGTTGGAGTGGCTGTTGTCGCGATTGTTGATGTTGGTGTTGAAGTTGCTGTTGGAGTTGGTGTTGATGCTGATTTTGATTATGCAGTTGCTGTTGGTGATGCTGCTGTAGTTGCTGGTGGGAAAGAGATGCCGATTGATCTTGAATCCCGTGACATTCCATTGGATGTTGTTGCTGCTGCTGAAGATTATGATCACTTTGCGGTGTACCAAATAATGGTGCGTTATGAAATAGGGGTGCATTATAGTTGCTATAACTTGTTGCATTCTGTTGTTGGTGTCTCGGACTGTGTTCATGTATATTTTGCTGCTGATGCTGATTTTGCTGTTGGAGGTGTTGCTGCTGCAGCATTTGTGCATAAAAACTATTGCGTAACTGGCCATCTATAAGAGAATTGGCATCCGCTGGGCGTCCATATTGTTGCTCCTGCGTTGGAGTATTATGTTGGTGATGCTGAGGCATTGGCACTGGAAATGCTCCTGTTTCCGTGTTATCCTTTTCGATTTGAAGCAAAAGCTCAGAGTGCCGATGATGCAGTTGATATGGCAACTCGGGATTTATATGATTTACAATCTCCGGCTTGTTGGTATCATCCGGGGTATTTCCAGACTGATCCTGGTGAGGCGTCCATAGTGAAGCTCTCCTATCGGACAGCAGAATATCACCTGTTGTTGCTGTCGTTGTTAATGCTAACTTAGTAGGAATTCTTATGTTCAAACTGGAAGAAGAGTCATTTACACAACCATCAATTTTATCATTTGGTAATAATAATAATCTTGCCGAATCGCAGGAACTACTACTAGAGCTGTTATACAGACCACCAGCGTTAGGCTTTGTATCTAACTCTGAGTCTCTAGCCGGAGGAGGAGCTGGAACCACTAGTTCTACGCTTGTGACCAAAGCTTGCTCTGGCGCCACATAGCCCTCATTTTCGGATGATGTCTTCTTCTCTAAAATATCGACATTCAAGGTCTTTTCGATAGTGTCTATTTCATGATAGTCCTCAGACTTATTGTCCGATTTACTTGCATCCGGTGTTGGATTGGTATCACCATCGCAACTGTTTGATTCTCCTTGATTGGTGGTGGACAGCTTTTGGCGTTTTCGATTCGATTCCGGTAGACTGGAGGCATAGTTGCTGCTGCTGCTCAAATATGACGATGTAGGCGGCACAGTACCTACTGTTGTGGCCAAGTTAATATCCACTTTAGATGCCATTAGAGTACTATTGCTATTACTGTGATTCTTATTCCCTTTCTTCTCCTGAAGAATTAGTGCTACCAACTCGATAATAAGTTTCAGAGCTCTGTTTAGTTCTTCAATGCCTTGTGTGGGAGTTACTCGTAAAATAATTAAAGAATCTACCTTAGGCGCATATGTCAAGGAACTACTTATCAGTGGGATTTCTTTTCTTTCCACTTGCATCTCCTAAAATATATATATGAAATTGTCCGTTTTATAGGGATGACTATTAAGTGTCCTTTAATCGAAGGACAGTTTTTTTTATCAATTCCAATCCCATTTCTTATTCCCCAGGCCTATTTTTTGAAGTTAGATAGTTCGAAAATGGGTCACGTGACAAACGTGTCGTTAGTACGTCTGAAAGTAAAATAAGTAAAATAATAAAATTATAATGTCTGTGGATAAATAAGCATTTTGTGACACCCTAACACAGTTAAAATGTACTCTTTTTTATAGGATATTGCAATATACGCAAGGATAGCATGTAGTTTAGATTGTATATCGAAATTTGCAAATACTGATACACTTGATAGAAAGATGCATACACATAACATTTTTAAGCAAAGCCCCAAAATGCAACCAAGCGAAAATTGGCCAGGCGGCAAGCTCTGCACATCTTTCCCTATCCCCCATACATGTTCATGTGCATCTGTACATGCACTTATGTAGGCGTTTATGTATATGTATATGCCAAAGCTACTGTACCAAAAAACTTTAGCAAAATCAACAAAACAACAACAGCGCAAACACAACAAACATTGAAACGAGTACGCACTCTCGAAAAAGCTCATACTGCGTGTTTGTGTTCGAGAGGGGCGAAATAGTGTTGCGAGAGATGATAAGATGCAGTTACTCAAAACTAAACTTTACACTATTTTGGATAGACTAAACCAAACTTTTCTAGAATACTAATATACAAAAAATAAACTGGTTTGGTTTATATTTGCAATCAAGAAAAGGCCCATATTATATATCGCAACGAAAATAGTAAGCTTATATATTTAAACTATAATGTATCGAAAATTATTGCATTTAATTATAAACTATTATTAAAAAATATGTAAATAGTTTTTGTTGTTGACTCTTTTCCCGTTTTTATATTATTTATTACATAATACCGTTAATAAATAATAAAAGAATATATCTTGATGTGTCAAAAATCCTTTAATTTTTTACACAACGCAACATATTGGTAAACATATTTATGTATGTTGTCTAGATAGGCTCCTCTGGTGAAGGTTATCGAAAAGGCGCATATATTTTATTTTGGCCATAGCCTTAGCACTTCACATATTTTGGTCAAGTGTACCAAGTGTATCATACATATCTGAGCGTGTGTTCATCATGTATCGGTATTCCTGTCGAAAAGAGCACCGACAGAAAGCACTCTCAGAGAGTGCACTGAGAGAAAACAAAGCAACAGCAACAGTGGGAGATTGAATAAATGAGTAAAAGAAATTTCATACTAAAGTTGTTTTCTCCTTTTTCAAAGAAATTTGAAGCTTATTCATTAAATCACACAATATGTATTTGAAATAGTGAACATTTAAACTAATATCCAAACATATTTGGAATTTTGCTAAGTTAAATATATTTGTATTGAACAAAAAACTGGAAGAATTGTTTGTATATTTTTATACATTTTAATTGGTAGCTTTCACTTTTAGTTTTTTTACAGATAAGCTTATCTAATATTAAATATAAATACAAGTGATAATTTGTTTTTTATATTTATTGATTGATTTTTTATCTGTTTCTTTTTATATATATTTCAGCCTTTTTTATGTCTTTATAAATATTTTAATTTATAGTTTTAGTTGCGTAGTCTTTTTCTCAGTGCTACAAAATGCATATATGTATGTATGTATACACGGGCATATATAAATAAGTATACGAATGAAAAACAGTATTTGTGTGTATTCCTTCTTCACGTTTAATATTCTTACGTATATATTCGCACTCACGAATATACGCAGAGACATGGCACAAAAATAAAAGATAAAAGATACATATAAGCACGTATATGTATTTTTGTATATCTGTATCAGAATTTTGGTTTCTCTTGAGAAATGCTTCTCTCCGTTTTTTGTTTTCGCTTTTTTTACCGAGCCAATGTGTGACTGTGTGTGTGGCAGATGGCAAGCAAAGATGGGATGAGAGAACGTTTTGTATTTATGTATTTTACATAATATTTTTAATGCGAGTACATAGGCATGTGAAACACATATGTACGTACTCACGTTTCGTTCATAGGTACAAGGTATGCATACGTAATACGTTACACATTCCCAACCAAGAAGCATTGCGGCTGCTGCTGCTCCTTCAGTATGAACTGCACATTTTTGCATACAAATACATGTATGTACCTAGGTACCTATATGTATGTAATTTTAATTTTTGGTATGTATATGCAGACGACATACATAGGATTGTGAACACAACACAGATTCGACAAGAAGAGCAAATAACGTATCTACCAAATGCCGCGTACACCGCTCTGAAGGAATCAAAACAGAACTCAGAACTTTCGTATGAGATTTATGATAATTTTTCAACTGTTTCTTCTGTTCCAATATACAACACAAAAACCCGATGACGACCACGACGACGACAAGCCACACGAACAGAAGCAACCAATAAAAGCCGCAAATAGAAAGACTACGTAGTAAAAAGCTTTGTATCTGAAGCTTTACGTTACGTTATATTATTTTGAGAACTCAGTTTTGAGTAATACCCTAACGCCACATTATTCATTAGATACTGCGCGTGACGTACAAAAAAATAAAATAAACGATTTTGCAAAAACATTCTGCAGAACAAATTTGAAACAGAAACAGTTTTCGTTCGCTATGAAAAATGCGTTAAGGTATTTGCAAGATATTTGCGCGATCTCACGGATTCGTGGTACCCGAAAAAGTATCTAGAAGGGATAAATAATGGTATTATTCGGGATAAAAACGATTTACATTTGTAGTGTGTGTGTATGTGTATATATATATATTTTGTCTTTTTTTTTTTTATTTATGTACAAACTGATATTTAAAAACAAATGTACGGGTTGTAAAAGTGATGACAGCAGGTCCCCTTCCTCCACAATATGTAAAAAGAGTTTTCAACATGAAACAGTTAATACCACAAACTTGTAGATTTTTAATTATGTTAATGATTTATATAATTAATAGTCTAGAACTGTTTTTTCAGCATTCAGTCTAGCGTATATGGATAAATACGTACATATATGGATAATATACAAGCTACATACTTTTGTATTTGTGTAAAATCCTTGAACCTTTGTTTTTGCCTTGCACGAGAGCGAAAAAGTTAAACAGCTGATTTTTACAAGTGTGCTGTTTGAGTGATTGTGTGTACATTATTTATCTGGCTGATTATTGGAATATAGGTTAACCTTTAATGTTAATAATAAATAATATTAATAAGATAAATGGTTAGGAGGCGACGAAAGATTGAGACGGCTTAACTGGCAGATCGGCAGAGAGCGGAGACAACGAAAGGAACTATACAGTATATTTACCAGCCAAGGTTACTACAATTCAATAGAGTCGGATAATGTCAGATTTGGGAAGTGGAGATGAAGGCATCTCAGGATCAAGTAAGATAAATATAAATTAAATACATAATCAAATAAATACATATTCACTTATGATCCAGAATATAATGTGGCGAATATGGAGGGCTCGTCCAGCCGCAATGAGTTTGATTCCTCCGTGAAAGGTATAAATTTGTAAATATAAATATGCATATACTATTGTTCTGGGCCTTCAATTACAGGTGGCAGTGGCGTTGAGCAAGAACTGGCCACCAAAATGCTTCAAATACAATCGAAACGATTTTATTTGGATGTAAAGCAGAATAGAAGAGGTCGCTTTATAAAAGTTGCGGAGGTAAATAGGTTACATTTCGAATTCCCCATATGCTATTGTTATATTATTTAATAATAATTAATTGCTATTTAATGAATACCACAATTAGATCTAAATTTTAAGCGATTTTTTTACTTTAATCAACAAATTCTATTATCAACACTTAAACTTTAACTTGTTATCAAAAGCAAAAGAAAATTAAAAAATTGGTTTAGTTAAAAAAATCCAAGATGGCGTCTCTTCAACCATGTTCTAAAGCGAAAAAAAAATGCAAGTACTCTAAGTACATGTATAAATCTGTCGCAAGAATTTTTAAAAATATTGATTTATGCGAAGGAAATGAACGATTTTCTAATTTTTAGCGAATTAATAAGCGCGTATTTCAAAGATTTCTTAATACATTAACCAAAACTATATTAGCTTAAGATGTTGTCATGTTAATTGATCTTAATAAAATCTTTTCGAGGTCTGCCCGAAAATCAACTTTGAAGATAGAAACCTTGCAGGAGTCGCCTGTTTCTATAACTTTGGAACTAACAAGAATTCGAAATTAGGGCATTCTTTAAAGTTTATCAATGATAACAAAATCTATAAATTATACTCATACATTGAAACCTTCTAATAAATATTTTGTATGTGATGGATTTCTTTATAATGCTATGTAATTTACAGATTGGTGCCGATGGCCGACGAAGTCAAATTTATTTGGCCCTTTCAACGGCTGCCGAATTTCGTGATCACTTGTCATCTTTTAGTGATTATTATTCTTCTCTAGGTAATGTTTATATTATACATTATTTATATTATAGTTAATAATAAATTGATTATTACAAAATAACACAGGTCCACCAAATACTGACAATTTACCGGAGGATGGTAAATTAAAATCCGAAATGATGATTAAAGATTATCGGAGATATTACTTGGATCTAAAGGAAAATGCTCGCGGGCGGTTTCTACGGGTAACTTGATTAATAAATATATATTGATGAGTTTATAATTAAACCATAAATAAATAATTGTGTAATTAATTATTCATTCATAAATGAAATCCGTATAGGTATCACAAACCATAACCAGAGGTGGACCTAGATCTCAAATAGCATTGCCAGCTCAAGGGATGATCGAGTTTCGTGATGCACTCACCGATTTGCTAGAAGAGTTCGGGGCAAACGATGGAGGGTGCGAAATGAATTACTATTTTATATATTTTTTATTGTTCTTCCATTACATTCCTTTCCTTATTTTCAGCAGATTTAAAGGAGATTTGCCCGAGGAGCGGCATATGAAGGTGGATAATAAGAACTTTTACTTTGATATTGGACAAAATAATCGAGGTGTATACATGAGGATAAGCGAAGTGAGTATAAAATATGTTAGAATACAAAAAAATTTATATATTTATACCCATTTTAAAAGGTAAAAAACAACTTTCGTACTTCCATAACTATACCGGAAAAGTGCTGGATACGCTTTCGTGACATATTCAATGATTATTGTGAGAAAATGAAAAAATCGTCCGAATCAATTACTGCCGATATAAATCTACCGACATCCTCAAATAGTCTTAAATAAACATTGCGTGATTTATATGGTTATAAAAGGAAAAATAAGATATAAATTCATTAATGGCGATTGACCAACAAAGAAGAATAACGTAAAGCTTAGTAAACTTTGAGATATGCAAATAATTATTAAGCCTATTTTTATTTGACATTGTTAGCATTTAGTAACAAAGATTATTTCAATTACTTTTATCGAACAAAATAAAAATATTAATACAAGGAACTTTTAGCTAGAGTCTAAAGTAGAAAATTTTTGAAAATAATAAGATTGAATTGAATAATTTATTTAATAATTAATGCTAATTTTACCATGTCACCTTTTATTTAAAACAAATTCCCTGTAAAATATAAAGAATAATTCTCTGATTTCCTGTGGCCTTTCTTTTTTTTAGCCTCTTAGTTATTTATTATTCTATAACACAGCAAGGCCCCACTTTGCGTTAAATTAACTTTGTTAAAAATATATTAATTCGCGCCAGTTAGACTATAAATAGCTCTCTCAGTGAGATCAATAAAATTATATGAGGTTTATGTAGTTTAAAAACACACAATTCATTGTTAAAGCTTCTAGAAAAAAACATGTTATTTATTATAAAAACACGTCAAAATAAAACTCCTAAAAAGCGTTTTTAAAACAAAAGTTTCAATGTGATCACTTAGAATAAAAAATAAATTACGAAAAAAGTAATGCATAGCAAAGCGTAAAATTTAACACCTACCGAAAATCAATTTCCCCAAAGGGAATGTCTCTCGTGTACAGATTTGCAAACGCAACCAAACAAATTAGTGCTATTGAATATTAATAAATTATATAAATTTAGCGCTATATAAAAAGTTAAGAGTATATTCAAGTTTCGAATGAAGTGTTATTTTACTTGATAAAACCATACCAATTTTATAATATATTTACTTATTATTATTTCGTTCATGAATAGTATAACCCTAAAACATTAAACAATATTAGAGTCTCAAGTTAATTTGTGACTATAAACCAAATTGTATAAACGTCTATTTACCTGGAAAAATTGTGTAAAATACAATATATATATGTATATGTGTATATACATATATAAATATATATCCAGGTAAATATATATTTATAAATATATGTATATGTATGTTACAGAGTTAAAAAAAAAACACATTGGTTAAAATATAAAATAGTGAGTGTATTGTATATCTTCAATGTTGTTTGGCAATGGCATCCATATTTGTAAAACCCTAAGAGTTATGTAAAAAGAAAATATGGTAATAAAGTTAAATTAAACCGAAATATATCTAACGTATATATATACATATATAAGGAAAATTATGTCCATACATGATATATTTCAGGAATGCAAAACAAACTACGGTCAATGGAAAAGAATACAAAAGACTGCCCGATCGATATCGATAGCTCGGTTGTAGCTATCCACCATAAACGGTTTAAAAGTCCATTGGGCCAACATATACTCAATCTATTTAAAAGTTTTTGCTTTTTAAAATACTATAAGACTGAAAATATCGGCAGGCAAAAACAGTTGCTCCCAGCTTATACCATATTTTCAATCGTTCAGGAACTCCGTGGTTGCTGAAAATATCGACTGAATTAGTGTGGATTTCTGATTTTAATAAAGCCTGGTACTAACATAAGGGAAATTTGCTTAGGAAAAGTTCCTCGCGAAATTGCTATATATTTTGCACGCAAATCAGAGTGACCAAATGTTTATTGAAAATGCGGACACGTACATATGTATATTCAGCTGTTTTGGTAAACAAAGCGAAAAAAAATAATTCGGCACAATCGGAGTCATACCGGAACACTTCTGCAGACCATAAATATATAAAATAAACTCATCCAATGGGTCTTCCTGTTTGCAAGTGGTTTCATCTGAGCTTTAATTGAATATAATCGATAAGAAAAACTACTCGACCAATTTATTTAAGTAAAGCAACTAAATATGGTATTAACAATCTATAATTAGTTTTTTTTGTGTTTTTCCGTATATTCATCGATTGTTTAAACTTTGGCCACTGATTTAAAAACAACTGTTCAAAAATTTAGTCGAGCATTTAGTATCGCAATACATTGCCGATATGTATTATTTTTATGCTAAATTCTGATTTTAAACATTTAATTTTTCCTAAATAACCTTAATGGCTCCACAGCTCTGATCCCAGCCATTCCATAGCAACAAGGATTTCTGCATATTTTATCTCGGAAAAACACAAATTTATCTTCGTAGTTTTATTAATCATTGATTTTTTAATTCACTACTTGTTAACAGGCATCTAACGATCAATTTCCCCAAATACTACATCCAAAGTACCAATAATGGCAACCACATCGGCCAACATATGCTGCTTGCCAATCTTTTCCAACGCAGCCAAATGAGCAAATCCGGGAGCCTTGATCTTGCAGCGATACGGACGACTTGAACCGTCAGAAACTAGATATACTCCGAATTCACCCTTCGGAGCTTCGATGGCGGTATATGTAGCCCCCGGAGGCACCTGATAACCTTGCGTGAATAGCTTAAAATGATGAATCAACGCCTCCATTGACGTCTTCATTTCGGAGCGCGAGGGTGCCGTCACTTTGGCGTCGTCCGTTTTAATTTCTCCTGCTGGCATTTGATTTAAGCATTGATCGATGATCCGAAGACTCTGACGCATCTCCTCCACGCGGCAAAGGTAGCGATCGTAACAATCGCCTTTGGTGCCAATGGGCACATCAAAGTCCACCAAATGATAGGCATCGTATGGCTGCTGTTTGCGTAGATCCCACTTGATGCCAGAGCCACGGAGCATGACTCCGCTAAATCCATAATTAAGGGCCTCCTCAGCGGTCACAATGCCAATATCTTCGGTTCTTTGCACCCATATCCTGTTTGTGGTTAGGACATCTTCCACTTCGTCCAGACGTTCAGCAAACTTGGATGAAAACTCATAGATATCATCCATAAGGCCTAGTGGCATATCCTGCAATAAATAAGAGTTCAATGGTTTAGTTTAGCATCAAATATTGTTTTGGGAATACCTCAGAAATAGTTTGCGTCTCTACAAAAACGGTCCTAACAGAATTCACAACCTTTATTTTAATTGGTTTTCTTTTATAAATAAATAATTCTTTTCTGATCCCTCCTTAATGAATAAAATATTTGCCAAGGTTGTCAGACTGTTCATGGAACGAATAACTCAGTGTAACGTACTTATTAATCGATTAGTAAAAAATTACTCTTTAATCCGAAAATGAAATAGATACCTTGCCTATCTATCAAGTATATTATATTAAAATGTATAATCGTCTTACCAACGAAACACCACCTGGTCGAATGTAGGCAGCATGCATGCGAGCGCCGGACACACGCTCATAGAACTCCATCATCTTTTCTCGCTCCTCAAAAAGCCAGAAGAAAGGCGTAAGAGCACCAACGTCCAGAGCATGAGTTCCCACAGCCATTATATGGTTCAGAATCCTAGTAATCTCGGCAAAAAGCGCTAAAATTTTAAAAATGAAATTAAAAGTTTTAAAAGTGCTATAAAATCTATAAAACCTATCGAAATAGACGGAAACGTTACAACTCGATTTAGCGTAGTATAAACGCCCACTCTGCGTTCCTTCTGCGTAATTAATAAATAGCTTACGTTTAAGTAAATTGGCTTTTAACTACCTTGTTGTCTTTGCTTCAAACTTACTTCGTATGTACTTGGCTCTTAGCGGTACATCAATGTTAAGCAGCTTCTCCACGGCTAACGAATAGCATTGTTCATTGCACATCATCGACACATAATCCAACCGATCGAAGTACGGCAATGCTTGTGTATAAGTTTTGTATTCAATTAGCTTTTCAGTGCCTCGATGCAGCAAGCCGATGTGGGGATCCGCTCTCATAACAGTCTGTTAAAGATGTGTATGATGAAGTACATATTTATATACTAAGCATTTTTACACATTTACATACCTCGCCATCCAGTTCGAGCACCAAGCGCAAGACTCCATGGGCAGCAGGATGTTGGGGGCCAAAGTTAAGGGTTAAATTTCGTACAGACTTCTCCACGGGCGTCACCTTGCCTTAATGTTAATGTAAGTTAAATGCTAAACGAAAGATTACGGGATTTTAAATACACACTGTTCCATGGTGGGACACTCCACAGCGAAGTAACTTCATCTGGATACATCACGGGTCCACTGAATTGCTTCATAAATTCAGGGTCTGGATACCATTTTGCGGCGCCGCGAGTACTGGAAAATGTATCAAAATATCACAACACATAAGGTATTATGTAAGCTTTATTTTATACTTTGGTATGTTCGTTGCTCCTGCTGCCATAAATTGTGGGCGCAATCCTAGGCGAAATAGTCCATCGAGGGAGCGTCTTGTAATATTGGCAAAAGCCATCGTTTAATTAAATGATATCAAATATCTGAAGATATTTTTCGGCGATTCAGTTTATTAACAATATAATAGTGTGGCCAGAGTTCTTAACAACTTTGTTTCCACTAGATGTGCAAGAATATCGATGTTTTTTTAATTTTCCAAATCACTATGTTTTTTCTACAATCGATAGCAAAGGAAGGGTATGTAAAAGAGTAGATGCGTTAAGATGGAAAAATTCTTAATGCGTAAGTATTTTGAAAAGCAATTATGACCGTTTTTTTATCAATGAATTATACTCTCACGAGTCATTGATCAACATTTTTTTTTTTAAATTTTTAATATAACCATAAGTGTGCATTCCAATATATTAAAAATATTTTTTTTTAATTATTTGAAACATCGATGTTTTATAATTTTTTTATTTAACTTTGAAAACATAGATGTTTCCATACATGGATGTTTTAGCACCTCTAGCTTATAGAGCTAGTATCATAATTTCGTGAATGATTTTTTAAAACAAATCGAAAAAATCGAATTTTATTTCTTGATTGATTAAAATTGCATTTGGATTGTGTTTATTTTATAACAAACAAACAATCTGCAGAGATCAGTTCTTCCACTACGTTTTCTTTGCCAAAAAATCCATTTTTTCACATTCTTAGGCTTAATAGAAGTTCTTATATTATTAATTGTGAGGCCCGCTGCTCTAAATATACGGATACTTCTTGACGAGCTAGCGGAAACGCACAGATATTTCGTGGCGCACTGTTCAAAAAGCACTTTCCTTAGACAAATTCACAAAATAAAAACAAAATCCTTATAATAAGAATCGATGTTTTCCACAAAATGAAAAAATCGATTTCATCGAATAACAAGTATGAAAGCTACAGTCGTTCGTGAACGACTGTTATATACCCTGTACCAAAATATATCGCCCCTTTTGCCTATCGCGACTTTTGCCTATTAGAGAAATGTAAACAAACTCGCTCTTTGCAAAACCACCACCATCTCATGCACTTGCGTGTGCAAGACAGAGATAGAAATAACCCCCCTCTCTTTTTTGCGCACGGGAGTTAGTTTCTTGCGCTCATCAGTTTTGTTGTTGTTTTTTGGGATGCTCCTGTTGCTAGCTGCCAAATAGATAGCACACTGATAAGTATATAACTTTCTTTACCAGATTTTCGGTATTGATACATGTTCTACATATGCATGCCTATGCACAAAAAGAAAGATCTATGGTAATATTTGTGGCTGCAAAACGTTTTTATTGATTTGCGGGGGAGTGGGAGGGAAATTTTTAAATCTGAAACAAACTTGATCTGCGTGTAAAACATTCCTACCTACATACCGAATTTGGTGGCTCTAGCTCTTATTGCTGAGATCTCGACGTTCAGGGTATAAAAATCACCTTTTTTTTTTCAATTTCAATTAAACGACGCACAGTTGACGGAAAGATACAGATACGTTGCAAAAATCAAGAAAAATTCACACTTTGAGGTCGATTTTTAGGTAAAATATGTAACCGACCGGCATGGTTATGGTCTCTATCGAAAGGGTCATCAAATCCCGGTAAAACCAAGGTAGAATGAAATTATAATAATTGTTGCACGTGCAGGCATTCCTGTTTTACCAAAGTACTCATTTTGCACCTTATGGGTTTGGCGTATGAGGTGTTGTTCCTGAATATGTTCTTTATCATATTCAAAAGAGATCGGCTGCCCAATCTGCCCCCAAGAAATTCCAAAGCAAAAGATACTTTCAACTCAGTGTAAAAAGCGCGCGTCTCAGAGCAAATTCTGCTACAAGCGTAGTACGAAATTGTATGGCGGGCATTCATATTTTCCTGTATTGGCGGCTTGTTTTTCAATTCCTGACTTTGTAAGGACACTTAATGACTTGAAATGATTTGTAAGCAAAAAACGCAAAATAATTTCAAAATTAAAAACATTAATTTTGAGAGATACTAGCTTAATTTTATACTTACTTTATTTTAACCCGTAAATACTTACTTAAAATGGAAGAAAATGAAAGGTTCCTCAACCTAAAATAAAAATACTTGCATTAAATTCAAAATCGATTTTTTATTTGCAAATATTATTGGCGGCTTGTTTTTCATTTCCTGACTTTGTAAGGACACTTAATGACTTGAAATGAATGTATAATGATTTAATATTCTTCAAAAATATTTAATGATGTAAAATTAATTAATTATTTTGAACAAAAAGTGCCTAAATGATTGAAAATTGGTCAAAAAAAATAAATTTGAATTAAAAAAAAAAATTGTGTTTTTTTTTTTTGCTTAAAATTAATTTTTTTTTGTTTTTTAAAAAACTAAATATGTACCATATTAGCATTTTCAGAGAAAACAGAAAACAGAGAAAACTGCATTAAAAAACATTAGATTTCGTATATAAAATGTTCTATTTATCACACCATATTGGTTGACCACTTATTCGAAACGTACTTAAATTACCTTTCATTTAAAAAAAAATATCCCAGCTAGTTCAGTTATGATTTTTGAAATGCAAAAGTATCTTTCCGTCAACTGTGCGACGCTAAATTGGCCATTTCGACCACTGTGCACCGGCAGCACAACTAAATTGTGGAAATAATAACAATTAAATACACAAAACAGAATAGCTACATGCACACGAAGTGAACGGGAACTTTATTAATCACAAAATTTAAGATTAAAATAAAACCCCGTTTTTTTTAATCAAAAAATTAACACAAAACGAGCGCGCAAGAAAAAAACACATCCGTTCACTCGAAAGAGAGAAAGCTGTCATTGTATTGAAATTTATTTACAACATTTATGTACAGCTAGTGAACCGTTGCAGCAATCTATTATCAAACATGTGTCTGCCTTATCAAAAAATAAAACAACGCTTTAGGGTTAGATATAGATATGTAAATATATACTTCGAACTCCTGCGTGGGTTAATCCCTTAAAGATGCAAGCGGTCATATAGCAAACGCAAAGATAAGAAATATCGTGCAGTGTAAAATTCCTGCCCATAAGATCTGTTCCCATGTCTTTGCCACTGCGTTGGTTTATTTAAAGATAAGATTAGAATACATAAATCTCATGTTAGGTACCTAGGATAGGACTTAAAGAAAATAAATGTTAGTGAGGTAGAAGATACTGGACATTCTACCAATGAATTTCTTAACAAGCAGAATCCAGAAGAAAAACTATTCCACATTCTTTCTCTTAAGTTTAGAGCATCAATTATGTTGTTAAGAAACTTAAGATCCACAATTCCAAGCAGTGGAAACAGAGACAGTATTCATACCAAGAATTCCATTCCATTCCTTCTGTTTCCTGTAAAAGTTTGTTTTCTTATACCAGTAAATAATTTACAAGGGTAGTATTTAAAAGTAGCTGAGGGTGTGGAAATGAGAATTAATTTAAACAGCACAAAATTAGAGAATACTGTAGGACTCCAAACTAAGAAATCTAGTTTTAGAAAAATGCGAATAAATACATGTGCACACAAACAATAGGAAGGCTGGCTTTAGAGCTTTTTATAAACTTTTTTGAGTTTTTTGAGTTACTTATTTCAGTAATTCTGTATTTTTCCAAAGACATACAATCGGACAATCCTGACCTGATATTTAATTCCAGGTGCTGCTCACCGTTACTACAAGGGGTTTATAAAAAAGACGCTTGTTTTCTCGTGTTCCTTTTTAAAAATTTACAATATTACAAAATTAACTGTCGCATTAAAAATTATTATGGTTTTTGTAAGCAAAAAACGCAAAATAATTTCAAAATTAAAAACATTAATTTTGAGAGATACTAGCTTAATTTTATACTTACTTTATTTTAACCCGTAAATACTTACTTAAAATGGAAGAAAATGAAAGGTTCCTCAACCTAAAATAAAAATACTTGCATTAAATTCAAAATCGATTTTTTATTTGCAAATATTACATTTTTATCATCATTACTGTTTGCTGCTGTTTTCCGCTTTTACATAGTGTCAATATGTCAATATCTGGCTTATTAATTACTCCTTAAACATTTATAAGTTTAATATATAAATATGCTGAGCTAATGTTAAAAACTACATTTTATACTCTCCCTTCCGTTTCTTCCGGTAACATACAAAATATGTTGTGAGTCACATGATGTAATTTTTTTTTTGAGATTACAATAATATTTGTGGCGTTCCAAATGTGGTAATATTTTCTGTGATGTATTTAAGAATTAAATCAGAATTGAATGTAGTCAATTTATTCTTTCGGAAACTGAAAAAGATGTATCATTAAAAAACAAATACAACTATTTTTATAAAAATAATAAATAAATTGATAGCAAGTCAAAATTCAAATATATTTTTTTCCTGAAAACTACAAAATGATAGCCACAAGTTTGAATATGTTAAAAAATAGAACGAATCCGTGAAGAAGAGGGTGGCAGTAGTAGTGCGGGGTAGATGTAGGAGAGAGCGGGTGGGTGTCTAAACACAAAAAAACTTGTGTCTACTGTAATGTGTAATTGTCGATTTATATTCTTTTATTCTATAATATTTTTGAGCTCTGTCTTTATTTTGCGGTAAGAATTTACGGTTCTATTGTTATGAATCTATAATTGCATGCTTTTATGTAAGTATTGTATTTAAATGGTTGTTGGCTTGTAAGTATGATTAAATTAAGTTTCGGTCTGCTTTTCCTGTTTAAGTTAATAAGTAGCTTGTAAAGCCCAACATCTTCGAAGATAATCTGATCAGGCGATGCCCACAGAAAGCGGCATTGAGAAGGTGCTTTAAAGTAGGTGGTATAATCTATTTAAAAATTACAAATGCATTCAAATTTATGCTTTTCGTGAATAGCTTTATAATCTACTTTTTAACTTAAGAGAGCAGAAGACGGGAAAGAGTCATTACTTTTTAAAGACAATCTAGATTTCGGTTTTATAAATTCGGTTTAGTGTTTCAGGTTTTTTTTATTCGGAGTGTGGCATTTATAATTCCCAAACTTTTTTTGAGGCTATAATTATTACAAAATAAATTCACAAAATAATCATTTTGAAGTTAAGAGTAGCAAGAAAATCAGCAGAAATTGGATGATATATAATAATAGTATTTCGTTCATCAATTAAAATTTTTGTACACTTGAAAAATTTTGTTCTTTTCAAAATGTTATATTAAATAAAAACGATTTTTTTTTCTTTTCTCACTAATATATAGACTGTAAATGTACATTTTTAACCCTTCTGTTTTTTTTCGCCCAATCTAATTTTTTATTTTTTTTTTGTATAAGTTTGAATTTAATATTTTAGTTAGTTTTGTCGCTTAAATTTACAAAGTTTATAACGTTTCACCTAAACATTTCTTGTATATATTATGCCATATGTTATATACACATATATTATTTTAATTAAATTTGTAATAATCACTTCGCTATACTGTTGGTTCGCATTTACAAAATAATTGTAATAAAAAAACAAAAACAAGAATCAGAACATAAAACTTATAGTTGGAGTTCTTAAAATTTTCACCTTTCCCATATTCAAAATATTCCTATGCACGTTTTATGTATATATATATATATATATATACTAAACAATTACAGTACATTTAAGTTAATATTAATATTCCTTAATTATTAAATGCGCTTTATCTTATGTATAATTAAGCTTTTTCTAATTCTTATGTTAATATATATATTTTTTTTATGATTTCAGTCGAAAAACCCCTTTCTACTAGGATTTAAATAAATTAAGTTGATTTCGTGATTTTTTTCTGAAGGTTTTCTTGGGATTTATAGTAAGATATATTCTAATGATAAAGATAATCCATGGCATTACCATTCATTATTTTTATGGACATTTCCTTTTTATAGCTTTTCGAGATAAAAGACAATGACAATTTTAAGGAATGATTAATCGTTTTCAACACTGTAAGTTTTTTGTTGACTGTTTAGTTATTAGGGCAGTGATACCATACACTCAAAGGCTTTATTGTTTTTCTCTCTGATCGCTGATCTTTTCAACTTATTCTTGAAAGAGCGCCAAGTAAGCGGGATTCTTGCCCAAATTGCTGCCTTTATAAGTTCTAATTGGAAAGAACAGCGGATGGACTTACTTTTAGGTAAATATTTTCTTAACCACGGGGAGCTGTTATCAAAGAACCCAAAAAGAACACAATTATTTTTAAGGAGGACGACAGTAATCGATGTAGTGGCTCTTAGGCACTTCCTGGTTCTACGTATACCTGGCCTGGCCTTGATCTGTTGTTTTATATCCTCTTTATTTTCACCTTTAGTATTAGCATTAGCATTAGAGTTAGCATTAGCTTTAGCTTTAGCTTTAGCTTTAGCTTTAGCTTTAGCTTTATCGTTATCTTTATCTTTATCTTTATCTTTATCTTTATCTTTATCTTTATAGTTATCGTTATCGTTATCTTTATTTTATCGTTATCTTTATCGTTATCGTTATCTTTATCGTTATATTTATCGTTATTGATATCTTTATCGTTATTGTTATCTTTATCGTTATCTTTATCTTTATCTTAATGTACCGTTTTCTTTATTCTAAAAGGTAAGCACTACCAGCTAACTCTTGTGATATATATTTAATTTGTTTACTTATTTATTCTATTTTCACCTTTCTCCTTTTCTATTTTCTTTGCTAGATTATCCTTAAAATGTTTTCAAAGTCAAGTCAATATCGTTTTTATAATCCATTACCAGTTCTTATCACTTTCCAATATTAATGTTAATTCCTTTCTATTATGCTGAATAGAGAATTAAGGGAAAAGATATTGAACAAAATTTTAAATTCACCGTTCATACTTGATGTCCTTACAAGACGATGCTGGCCTGGCAATTGTCGTCTCAACCATATAGTTAATGCCAAGGAGTGCTACAATACCCAATACTAGAGTCGAGTTGATCCATAGAGACAGGGCGGAGCCGCCACTATTGTAGGTTAGCTCTTCATTTTTAACAACTTCGTTGGGGTGCTGTTTGTTGTAATGATTGTGATCATCTGTTGAATAAGATTTATTATTATTTTTAATTACATATTAAATTTATTACTTTGGACGTGATAGATAATCTCAATCCTACCTATCCTAAGATTTATTCAACATTATCCCAACGAAACGTTTTCTGGTTTGTTTGCTGCCTCAATTATATCGCTATTTTTAATTCCACTTTTATCATTTTACCCTTGCAGGGTATTATAATTTTAGTCAGAAGATTGCAACGCAGTGAAGGAGACATTTCCGACCCTATAAAGTATATATATTCTTGATCAGCATCAACAGCCG
>VNJV01004915.1:0-16714 GCA_008042635.1 Drosophila nikananu | reverse complement strand
GTGTCAGTGAGTGTGGGTGTGTGTGTGTGTTGCCCAGCAAACTTTAACTTTGTACCGGCGCGCGTGATGCCCCAGGGAGAGCGAGCGAGAGGCGGCTATAAACGCCTACTTTGACTTTTCAAGCGTTTGTGTGTGCGTGCTATTTTGTTGATGTTATTTATAATTAAATTGAAGCTGGCGCCAGCCGATAAATGCAATTATTGTTGTTACGCGAGATGCACCTAACTCACACACACACGCGCAAGCGTACAAAGTTCCAGTTGCTTTGACACTGTTTATCGTGTTTTATTATTCTTGATTTCTGTTTTTTTGAATTTTTCGACCACCGGAAACATGCACAATAACGCCCGCACACACATACACTCCCGAGCCGGCACGCAGAGGCAGCGACATAGAGAGACAGCGAGTTCCGGTACAGATCGAGCTTTGCTACGCGGCTGAGAGGAGACTAGGTTCAAGTGTGTGTGTGTCTGCCTGGAGTAGGCTGATTTTTCGGCAGTCACTCCTTAAAAGCCAAAGAATATCAATATTTTTCAGTAAAAACCGTCACGATCGAGCACCAAAAGAGAACTGAAAAAAGATTTAAACATTTTTAAAATTGAAAGCTGCGAGCGCCGGCAAGTTGCGTCGCCGACGGCGGCAGCAGCGCTGCCCGTGATCGTCGGCTCTGTCGGCGTCGGCAGCGCCGCCTCGAACATGTTGAGTCAAGTCTGCTGCCTGACGTGGCGCTGCTTGCGCCGTAACGTTTACGTTTGTGATTTGATTTTTTTACTGTGACACATTCCTTCGTCGCATATTGTAACGGTTTCTCGGCTTCCTTCTTCGGGCGTTGCTGCGCTGCCCGCTCTCTGCCGCAGCGCAGCCGCTACTATTGCTACTATCAATTAGCCTCTTCTTCTTCATCATCATCATATCTCTCTTTCCTCTTCCTCCTTCTCCTTTTCCTCGGGCGCTTTTCGGTCCCGCTGCTTTGGTTTCCCGCCTCTTTCGTACTTTTCGTTGTACTTTTAGTGGCTTTCATTGATTAATCAAATTGAAATTGAGCTTCGCACGTACAAAAAGGGGGCTTGAGACTTTTGGGTGAAAATATGAATTGCTTTACATTTTTCTTTTACACTCCTTCAGAATTGGGTGCACAACTTAACAGAATAGCGGACAATAGATCTTGGCAGGAAAAATCGTGTATAAGCTGAGAAAATATAATCGTGTATGCTTAGACCAACAGAAATATTACTTGTTTCTCTCTAACCACCCCAAATGTTATCATTTATTGTTTTAATATTTTAAATTGTTTCAGCGTGCAAAAATTGAAATTGTTTAAATATTATTTCTTTCAAGTTTAACATAAATTCTTCAAAAGTCCTTATTTCCATTTTTTTTACACTTTTAAACCTTTATTTGCTGTGTTTCCTGGGCTTGGCTTACTAACACCTGAGTTTTACTTGAGCTATATTCAGGTTCCGGTTGCCACTGGCGATTATAAAACCATGACATGAAGTTTAGCTTCCGTCAACGATTACAGGAATTCCCGTCGTTCTTTTTTTGGCCGTTGTTTTTCATTAACACGCTTTGCTTTGGCGTTTCCTAATTTCAATGTTAATCGATTGTGGAAAATTTGCTTAATTGTCTTTAATTTTTTGGCAGCCAAAAAAGAATCTATGAATCAGCAGAGCTGCAGACACGTGTAAAAGATATAATTCGCGCGTTTACTTATTCTGGTTTGGTTATTTAGTTTTTTTTTGTTTTCGGGTGAACGCTCCTACGATGCGGCGATGCTGGAAATGTGTGAAACACGCGTCGAACTGGAAGTCGTCAGGTGTTAAAAGTATCGGTAAGTTTAGCTCTCGCACACAACCACTCACTGGCACACAGATACACGCCGATCACGAATTAGAATTCATTAGGCTTTTATTTGGAATTTCTCTTAACACTTGACCGAGTTTCGTTGCACTTGTCGTCCGCTCCTCTTGACTTTTGATTTTCTCAAGGGTTTTGCCTTATTTTTACTGTTACTGTTTGCTGTTGTTTCTGTCATTTTCTCTTAATGTTTTCTACTTTTCTGGAATTTCGGAGGTGCACTGATCAACTGTAAAATGTAAAGACTATAAAAATAACGTTGGGAGTCGCTTGGCGCGCGCAGCGACGTCGACGTCGGCAGCGCCGCTTCGAACGTGTATGCTCTTGCACAGCTGTTCGCCGTCTCCCTCTCTCGCTCTCTCCTGTAGTCAACTGCCCGGTGCTATTTGTTGTCGCATTTCTATTAGCCAGCCACTGCGGCAGGCGCTATCCCGCTCTCGCTCGCAGCTCGCTTTCACTGCTGGCCTGTTGCGCCTAATCCTAGTGCCATCTCGCTCGCAACGAACATGGAACATGTTGCGACCGCATGGTTTCGTTACGTCGCTCTCGGCTACGTTGCTCCTGGAAACGACGTAAGGCCAGTGTGTGTTTGCTGATTTGTTATTATAATTATTATTTTTTTAAATAAGAAAATCAGGCTACTTTTGATTGCGCTCTGCTTCGGGCTTTCTTTTTCGATATTTATTCTTGTTTTTTTTATTTTTATTTTGGCATTGTAAGTTCCCCGCGCCTCTGTTAGGCTGTCCAAAAATGGACATGTTCACTCAATTAATAAGAGTGCGGCAAAAGGGCGCAGTCGACAGCGCGGTTTGCACCCTACGCCGCAAAGAGCGGCTACCTTAGTTAGTCGCAGTTTTTGGTTTCATTATTTCTATGTTTTTTTGTTGTATTAATATTTTTTTTTATCGTCATTAATTAGTTGATATATAAATATTATATCTTTATTTGATCAATAATAATAATTAAAAATAAATATTAATCGCCATTCAGAAATACGAAAATAATTGAATTCTATAATATTATATTATATTTGGTTCAACCCTTATTTAGGATGCAATACGTAGGAGTACACTGAATACATTTATCGTCTAACCCAAGCTTGTGTGTACTAAACAGGACATTTAGTACATTTAACGTTCGGCTCTGTAAGGGTCTTTTGGTGTCAACTGCATCCGTCTACCAATGAGCACAAAATGTCTGGTAAAAAAGAGCTTTTTTTCATTTTTTTAATATTCTTGTCTTTCCCGTTTAATGTACATACATACATACATACATCATGCCGAAAATCTTTCACTGGAGGGGAGTGTATTGGGGAAGACATCGGGTCGAACCGAGCCTACCTGCTCCAGTCCTCGATTCCGATCCCAATTCCATGCCCATGCCCATGCCCATTCCCATTCCCATACTCTTGTCAGATCTGGTTTTCAATTTTTCTTGTATTCCGCAAGATCTTCGTTTTTATAATTTTTCAATCTTTTTCAGGCCGGGTTGAAGGACCCAGCAGCAGCAGAAGCAGCAACTGAAACCCTTTTCCTGTTTTTCGGTCAGATTTGTTCGCCGGCGGCGGCTAATTAAAAAAAACCCCTAGAGAGAGTGAGAGAGGGCAAGCCGGAGCGATCGTGAAAACCAGAAATATAGGCAGGGGAAGATATCACTCCCCGATGTGACGTGTGTGTATGTGGGTCAGTTTTGCGCGAGGATAAATGAAGTGCATAATGTCGTGTCATATATTTAAGATCGAAACAGACTCTTACTTTAAAATCATAAAAATAATAATACAACAAATATATATTAACTTAAATTAAGGTGGACTTTTGTTCTCTACTAGGGGTTTGTTCCGAGTTCCTCACTGGGTTTCTTAATTGGGCGTTCTTGCGGGATCTTGGGTGTTCCATCGCCGATCTTGTTGTCAAATTCTTTGCGTCTAATGGGTTCTACGGGTTTCTTAGGCTTCGGCACAAATAGTTGATGTGTTTTTGATATTTTGGGTTTTGTTTGCCCTTCTGCAGCCCCAGCACCGACTGCCTCAGTACCGCCTTCTCCAGAAGCGCCAGCACCAGTACCCTCTTCCCTGGTACCACCTTCCCAAGAACCACCTGCCCCAGTACCGCCGTTCCCAGTACCACCTCCCCAAGTGCGGCCGTTCCCTGTACCTCCTCCCCCATTACCTTCACCACTACCGCCTACGCTAGTTACGTCTGCCCAAAAACCACCTGGCCCAGAACGGTTTTCACTAGTACCGCTTCCACTACCGCTTCCACTACCGCTTCCACTACCGCTTCCACTACCACTTCCACTACCACTTCCACTACCGCTTCCAGTACTGTTTCCACATTTCCCCCAAGAGGCGCAGGTCCAGCAGCATTGTGGAAAATCAATTGTTGTTATAACAGCAGTTTCGGGACATTCTGCAAAGGTGGCTGGTATCTGACAGCTAAAGTAAGGTAAGGATCCATTATCAGAAGTTCATTTCACTCATGGAAAGCTATAAACAAATTTTAAATCTCTCTGGGACTTACTAGTGTATAAAAGCGTCTCCATCCTTACTCTGACATACTATTATACCGCAAGTTTTCGGGTCCTGCACAAACTCTCCCACTGCCACTTCCGTGCCATTGATTTTACAGCCGTTTTCTGAAAGAATTCCTGATATTTGAGCCAGCCTTTGGAATTACGAGTTGCTCCACTTACGGCCCTTTTCCATCGCCTTAAAGTGCACCAGGGCACGGGCAAAGGACAGGCTGGATAGGCAAGTGATCGCTATTAGAAGGCACTTCATCCCGGATGGAGAATTGGGACCACTTTGGTGGCTCTTACCCCTGAGCGAACCTTTTATAGCTTTCGATGAGGGTGTTACCCGATCTTGTGGCACCAACACCTGCCGCCGATCTCGCTGAAATCATTGTTTACGGTACCCGGTGGGGATTGCCTCGTTTTTGTTTCAGATGAGTCTCTGAACGAGGCACTTCAGCGTTTCAACTGACACTTTAATGAAATATAATTTATTTTATTGACAAAAACTAGTTAAATAAACGTTGAATAATTTAAAATCTAAGAAATGGTGTGAGATATAATATATTGTTCGGGCGAATTACGCATTTTTTCTTGAGCCCTTTTAACACCGGACGAATAGCTCGAGGCTGCGTTTTGCTTGGCCTCCACGGCGGCACAGGCTGCCTTGTAGGCCGCCTGCTTGGTCTTCTCGTAGTCCTCGTGGGCAGAGCTTAGCTGCTTCTGGAACATGCTCGAACGGTCGCGTGCGGCCTGCAGGAGCTGCACCTTAGCTTCCATCATCTTCTGCAAACCGAAGGCCACCGACTGCATAGAGGTCATGCTACTCTTGGAGGTCGCAGCCAGCTCGCTGAGGACCTCGAACTGGTGGGTGGCCGCCTTGGTCGCTTCCACAGCTGAATTCATGTTCTCCTCGATGGTCTGCAGGGCGATGGTCTCCCCCTCGATGACAGCGTTCGCTTGCTGGTTCTCCTTCTCCAGCTGATCGACCATCATCTCCTTGCCCAATAGAGCTGCCTCAGCGGCCTTGGCGGACTGGAAGGCCTTCTCGGCCAGCTCCGCCTTGATGTGCTGGGCAGCAGCCAATCCGGCAGCGGTTTGTGCGTCACTGGCCGCCTTGGCATCCTGGGCAGCCTGTTGGGCTATTGCCGAGGACTTGGCTTTGGGGTCGTTGGATGTCATGACCCCCTTGACCTTGCTTTCTATCGCTCCGCAGGTGCCAGAGGGTTTTTTAGAGTCCAACCCAGGACGGGAGGCATCTGTAGTATCAAAGCAATTGCCTAAAGGAGCTGCTTCCGATCCTCCGACCCCGCTGATGGCCACAAAATCGTTCAACAGATCCCGAGGATTGGCCTTAAGCTTGTGCTGGTGCGTGTGCCTCTGTGGTTGGGAATAAGTTGGAGGTCTTAAGGATCGGTAATGCGACTTGCCTTATACTGGACATGACTGCTGGTGCAGGGGAACAGCAGGTGGAGGAACAG
Organism: Drosophila nikananu; assembly: GCA_008042635.1. Taxonomy (NCBI): domain Eukaryota; kingdom Metazoa; phylum Arthropoda; class Insecta; order Diptera; family Drosophilidae; genus Drosophila; species Drosophila nikananu. Next base: position 10,865 of record VNJV01004915.1, on the reverse strand, counting down.
TAGGTACGGCAGCAGAAATTCTTTCATTTTAATTAATTATTTTATTCTGACAACTATTGAATTGTAGTTCATGGCTGATTTGGAGAAAAATATATTTAGAAAATATGAAGCAGGAGAATACTTCCATGACAAAGTATGTTAGTAGGTGGCAGCTATGAACCTCCCTCACATTCCCTTAACCAATCAGCCCTGCAATCCGTAAGATACGTTCCGATGCCATCCGTCTATCTGCCGGTGTCTGTGTGCGCGCACTTCTCACAGATACTCGCTGCATTCTAAAGTGTCTGCGAGTGATGAGCACGCGGCATTTACGGACCCCGGACTTATAACAAAGAGAGCACCATCGAATAGAATATAGTATGCGCAATAAGAAATAAAAAATAAGAAAACTTAAAACTAAAGGAGAACGACGCGTCGCAAACAAACCATATAGACACGAATTGCTACAAAAATGCCAGCTATGCTAGAAGTAAATGCTAAAACTAAAGGCGCACCGCAAGCTGACGGCTAGACAGAGGGGGACACAAACGAATCCGGACGGACAGCTAGACGGACAAGCAAAAATAGTTTTGGGAGCGCCATTTAAGAGTAGAAAAAAAGGAACATTTTGCCTTGCTGCTGTTCTCGGTTCACATTGTTTCCTCAGCTAAATGCCAGAGTGTTAAAAATAAAAGTTAAAAATGCAAAATAGAAATTAGGTTTATTGTTCCAAAGAATCAACAAACAATTGTACACAAAAATAATGCTTGAGAAACTAAAGATTAGAGTTCCGGAAAACTGAAACAAAGACTTAAATTAAATATTATATAAAAGTTTAATAGTTTACCAAGAAAACTTAATCAAATTTATATGGAAAGTTAAATGCATATATAAAAATAAACCTCTAAACATCGCAGAAATGGGTATTTCTACTAAAACTAAGAATAATTTTTTACTGAAGTTTTCCAAGTATCCCATAAATCTCCGAGAACCATACCCTTTTAAGGCTTTCGACATAAATGACTTGAAATAATCACCCATCATTCATTATATATACATATATGTAGTCCCAATATAATTAAAGTATTTTTTTCTAGTCAGAAAATTAATTGCATTTTCTAGCCCAAAGTTCAGTGCGGTTCAAGAATAGACTTCATCTCAATTCTCGCCGGGACTCATGCGCTTAGAACATGCCCCTGGCTTGGACAGAGGAGGAGGCCGAGCGGCTGGACGAGATTAGGGGCAACACTGTGTTGGAGACTGATGGCTGATAGCTTTGATTGCATAAGTGGGAGACCAGTGTCAGTGCCTGTCCAACTGTGTCAAATGGCACATAAAGATTCCGATTTTATTCTAAAAAAAAGTACTAATAATAACGCCTGCCAGCGCCTGCGTTTGCCGTATTTAGGGGGTCAAGCCGTGGCCCGGGACTGATAATCCCTCAGCGGAATCGGGCACAAGCATTTATATTTTAATGCCCTATTTAAACAGGCTTTCGAAATGTGATGATTACGCGTTTTCAAAATTCAATTTGACGTTATCGGCTGGCCCAACTGTTGCTGTGAGCGAGCGAGTGGGATTCTGGGTGTGTGTCAAAGGTCGTGTAGCCCAGCGCTATCGGTCGATGGCGATAATGAGCCATTTAATGGCCCTGATTAGCCCGGATCGGGAGAACAGTTCTGGGTTTCAGTGGAGCGAAGCGAACAGTTCCGCAGGCACGATTGGAATGCATTCAAATTGGTGGGAAAAAGGGGAGACTTTATGCAGATCCGTTAAATATATACGATAACTAATTCATTTCAACTAAAATTCCATCTTTAATATAATATTTATCGTACTGGGTGGTTCCTTTGAGAACTGGTAATTAAATTTCTTTTGGCCTGGCGCAGTTAGAGGCTAGCCACATTTTTGTCCCCCATTATAATCCCATCAATATTCCTCGAAGAAAACGCTCCAATTATATGATGTCACTGAGCGAGTATCTTTCAGACTCAACCTGCTGTGCCACCCAGTAAACGAGATCGGAACAAGATCTCTGCCAAACTGCTCATTCCTTGGCTGCTCGCTTTGCTCTGTCCCGCTCCTGCAGGTAACGGTCAGGTGACAAGCGTAACGAGACGAGCGGCAGAGTATACTCTGCAGAGCACAGCCATCCGATTTTAATTACACGTAATCTTTATAAATAGAAGCAGCAGGCCAAAGGCAATAACCGGCCGGGATCCTTGGACATTTTATGAAAAAGTGCACTCCACGAAGCAGCGACCAAGTTGAATGCATAAATCAATAGGTGCACGGCGCGAAATGGTTTCGAAATAAATTCGCTAAATTGAATTTAATACGAAAAAATCAGCTTAATATCATTGAAGAGTTGTCCCGATTTTCGCTCTCTGTGGGAGCTGTGGAAGGCAGAGATACCGGGCTAGCACAGGAGCCGAGAGCAAGAAATGCCGGACAGGCCATAAGTGAGTAATTGCTGACAACGCTGCCGGACCTTGTCCAGTAGCCTTGGCTTGGGCTTTCTTGGCCGCCGTCTATGATGGGTTCCAGTCCCATTTTTAGCCAGGACAACAGGCCATAAATGTGAGCCTAGACAAAACAGAGCCCAAAAAGAGCCTGGAACTAGAGAACATGGTAAATCGAATGGGAAATACTGTAGTAAAACTGATACAAAAGTTAATTTAACATTAAATAATCTTCATAAAACCTGAAATAAGAAAGTTACCAGCCTAGTGGTATGGCTTATACCGACTAGTCATATTAAGAACTTAGCTAATTCAATATAATAGCCAACAAATGCCGCCATCGAGTGGCAACAAACATGCATAATCCCATCGAGGGTATGCCAATGTAAACATGGTTGAAGTGGAGAAAAAGTGAGTATGCCAGGTATTCAATTACATTGCCCATGTCCCCCCGTGATCTCTCCTCCGGCTCAGTGCCGCCGCCTCCTCCTCCTTCTCCGTAATTCCAAGCCAAGCGAACCAAAAGTTCTGCAGAAAAATACTTGGATTTATGGAGTTTTTGGAGTCGGCTTCCAGGTAAAGATGCCACCAACTGCAGCTCGAATGCCTCCTCTAACGGTTTGGGCATTGCGTTAATGATACTTGTTTGTATCTCTGTATTTCCATTCGTATCTGTATCTGTAGCTGCGTCTGTATCTGTATTTGTATCTGGGCTTTGTCTGGTTCTGCGATGCACACGCCTCATGTTGACAAACTCACTTTACAAACAGTAATTTTTCTCGCTTCATTGGCGTCCCGTCTCGTCTGGAAAGCCTCCGTGGCCCGCCCCCTTTTCCGTGGTAAAAAGAAGCCTGTAAAGCGACCGGGCATGCGGTTTGTTGGCCGACTCAAGTCTGCTGCTGCTGCCACCGCCAGTTAAATAAATAGAAAATACTCGTACACAAAAACCCAAACAGAGAGAGAAAAAAAAAACTAAACTAAACAAAACAAAAAATAATAAACCACGAAAGTCTCAGCGGCGGCAAAAAGCTACTCGTACTCGCGCACTTGGCATTTTCATTGTCGCTGACCGATTGTTCCATGTTTGACTTGCTCTACAGTTCGATTGCCGAACGGATCGTGGGGATCGGATCAATAGGTGCGGCGCACTCTCTATGAGAACACGATCAAAAAATAGAAAATAACAACAGGGAAATTAAATGAAAAGCACTTGGCCCGGCTCAGTCAGAAAAAACATTAAGCTGAAGAGCAAATAATGTTGTAAGTCATAAATAACTGCAAGAAAATTTTAGAACAATATTGAATATTTTTAGAAAAATCATTAATTTAACCTTGTTTATCAGCATATATTTCACTGAGTAACATTTATAAAATATTTTGTATTTTTATTTTATAACAAAGTTCACCAATCTTCAACAATCTTTAGGGATCTTCAACAATGTGCACATTTAATGTTTCTTTATTAATATTTTTTATCAATTTTCTTAGAATTTAGATACAACTTTCTCAAAATTAAAAACAAACTACAACAATGATCACCAAACTTCCCCAATGTTCAGCAAAAGTTCACCAATAATCAACAACACTGTGTAGAGCCTTGTTCTTCACCCTCCCAGTACGTTGATCTTATTTTTCTTTTTATTATTTTGTTTATACTCGCATTTGCATTAGCATTTTGTTGTTTAGTGTGCGGGTATGTCAGCCGCGGCGGGTGCAAAATCTAGAAAATTACATGCAAGCTGCGACACATTATGCGCGACGCGACAATAATATTTCTATTGGCGAAAAACTTCACACTTAATGTACTCTGTAAAGTGTCGCTAAACAGGGAAAAAAGGCCAAATAACGAAGTCTGAAATACTCTATAGGTTTAGGGGACATTTAGGTTTTTTGGAAGGCTTAAAAATTTGTAAGGGTTTAGGTAGAAAAGTAATGATTTGTATTGTTGTTGAAATAAATTGTAATTAAAAATTGTTCTCCGGAATATTTTTCTTACTCAATAATTTTATTGTTTTCTTAGGCTCATTATCCTCTTTTTGATTTATCGCCTGTAGATAAGACTGTAAAAAACCATAGATAATATAGATTTGGTAATCATTTAAAATATACTATACAACATAGAGTAAAAATAGTAAAAGTATAAAAAGATCACAACCCAATTATATAGAATTTTTATGCTCAAATATAAAGATTTATTTTCTCAGATTTTTGATGAATAATTAAAACCCAGGCTGAAGATTTTGAAAAGACTTTTTAAGGTAATCTTCGGATGAGTTTGAAAATATCATTGGTAAGGGTGTTCGACAAAAAATCAGCATACAAAATATGGAGCAAGTCGAATTCAAACAGAGAAAACCTCGAAAGTAGTTGCATGTGTTGCACACCCCCGGATTTTTGTTGTTCTTTTTGGTTTTAGTTGGGATCGGCGGGAGTTGGTGGAGAGGGACGCTGGCCAGGAGGAGGGGCCAGCCAGTAGACGGAGACGGAGACGCCGACTAGTCAATGCTTTAAGGAATATGCCAGCAAATAATTAAAACATATTTAAAAATAGTTTGCCATATGGATGACGACGACGACGACGACGACGAAGACGCCTCTGCTGGCGAAGATGGGGCCCGGCTGGGTGACGTGGTCAGACGGGGTCCACCCCTGCACCGCCCGCTCCGGCTGCCCCACCGCCCGGTGGCCCACTCCCACCCATGACAAAGCCAACAAAAAGCAAACAAATATTTGTCTGGCCGTCTACGTCTCTGTGCATTGACCGTACCGCTGCCGCACTTACCGAGCTACAGAGATGCAGATACTCGCACTCGCAGAGGCGTCCTAAACCATCTATGTCCATCCAATCCATTTGGACTTTGTCTCGCTTTCGCTGCCGTTGTCCCTCGTGCCAAGTTCAAAATTATATGCTTTGCACTTTTGGTTTTAGCCCCAACCCCTCGTTTATTTTTTTTTATTTTTTGTTCTCCTAAATACATTTTCAATTTGTACTTTTTGAGTTGCGTTTTGGGCCTGGCCAAAAATAGTTGCGCCAGGCCGGCAGCGCCTAATGTTATTGCTTTAGTCAAAGTGGCTAAAAAGTATCTGCCAACATGACTGGCTGTCTGAGTTTGTATCTGTATCTGTAGAGTGTGTATCTCTCTGCATCCATGTCTGATGATGTACCCCCTTCCTCCTGTTCCCAGATCCCTGTTGCGATGCCGCCCAGATTTATTTTCATTTTGATTATATGCCTATATGTATATATACATATTTTCGTATGTATATTTATGTATTTTTGGATCTTTTTGTTTGTGCGTGCGAAAAACAGCTTACAAATGAAAAACGTACAATTTTCGACAGCAAACAAATTCCCGCTGTCTTTGTAAAGTTTGTTGGGTCATTTATTAAAAGTTGCAGAGATGATGCATGAGAATTTTGGGTTAAAATAAATGTAATATGTTTATGTAAATAAATTCAGCATTTAATTTAAAAACCGTAGGTTCCTTCCATAGAATTCAGTAACAAGTACATTTCTTGGCTTACATTAAGTTTTTGTGACTAAATATAATGATAATACAAATATTTCTGATTTTTCTGGGCTTAACTAAACAAATTTGTTGGGGAAAACTCAGTTATTGAGATGTTTCTATAATTTTCCCTTCAAGATCGACTCGTTAAGCTTCAGTTTATAGTTAATCAACGTCACCTCAAAGTAGGAATACATTAGGCCCATTTAATCTATCAACTATACTATCCAACATCCCTCCCCACCAACACCACCTCCTCGATGATTCGCATTTGACGCTGCACTTTGCGGAAATTGATTTTGAAAACATGTGGCGACGACATTTGGCGCCACTTCAAACGCTGGCGGGGATCTCGAAGTGGCTGGAAAAATAACAGGGGCTCGCGGCCTATGAGTATTCGCTGAGCGTAGCTCGAATCGCGGCTCTGTGTAATGGCTAATAAATTACTTAGACAACGCAGAATTACAAATCGTTTTGATTAGCAATTAAAATGCAGAGAGAGCTAGAGCTAGAAAACAAATAAAATGCACACAAAGCTGAGAACAAAGTGCATCTGGGCCAGGCTGGCAAATCTCTTAATTACCTAACAACAGGTGCTGCTGGCTCGCTCTCGGCGATCGCTTATTAACTCATTATAAAAGCATTTCGGAGCAGTTCGATTTGCTTTGCCTGAAAGGCATTTCAATTGCCACCGACACTCGCACATTGCGAAATGCGTGTGCCATGTCCGGCTGCTGCGACCTTCACTTGCTCCGTCAGCGGCAGAGGGTGACTCAAGCTAACGATTGGCAAGTATTATCAATATATCTGTTGCAGTTCTAGGAAGGGATAAATACACCCAATAACAGGATGGGGGATTCATTTCTATTTGAAGTATACAGAAACTCTTGAAGTTTTTCCAGTTAATAACATTAATTAATCTCAAATGAGGTATTAAATATATGAAATTGAGATGTAGTAGTACAAGTAGTTTCCCCAAACAGAAATAATAATGCTTTAGATAAATTTCAAAGGAAAAGAAGAAATTACAAATAAACGTTGAGTATAAATAATTAATAATTTATAAGCTATATTTTATGTCATTTCAAATGAAACTCTTTTTATAGGATTTATTTTTAGTTCTACATCTTTTAGAGTACATGGGACAACCCAATAAATATTATAATTATTAAGCAATGTAACATTTCGACTTTCATTTCTTTTTTGCATAATACTTTTCTGCGAAATATTTTTAGTTCAAAATCTATTCAAGTAAATGTATAATCTCATAAAACTAAAACCACTCTAAATATATATTAATTTTCAACTGACTCACCCCGATATATGGTACATTTCTAGAGGCCCCACGTCTGCTGCTGCCGCCTCTGTGAGATGCAAATTTAATTCGCTAAATGATTTTGTCGGGTCTGGGCAGATATCTGGGAAACTTGTTTTGCGTGAGGTTGCAATTAATGCCCGTCAGCCGTATATTCCATCTATCATAATTTTATTTAGTTAATGAGAATTTTTTCCGCCGATTCGCAGGTCTGTCTGACTGTCTGTTGGTCTGTCAGTGATGATGGCAACTGCAAATGTCACAAAACTCACAAAAGCTAAGCCTAGTCATGGGGATTGAGTGCAGAGATGGAATGGGCTGGGCTGGGTCTTGGTCTTGGTCTCTAACGGAATGCAATGTGCGAAAATGCAGACCCTCTCTCTTATAATCATGTAACCATAATCTGTGGGTAATTCCAAAGAAAATTCCTGGAGGAAACTCAACCCTGGTGGCTCCAATAACGCATTGATACTTCCGCAGCAAAACGACAAAAATATATTTAACATAAAAAAGGAAAAGACAACAAAATACAATTCCAACACAAATGGTTCCCACAAACATTCTCCGACTTACGCAAATGATATTGTCGAATGTAAATCAGAAATGTGTGCACAGTAAAAGAAAATCTAGTTTTAGGAAAATAAATAGATATTTCTGGTAGCAGAGATCTTATATTTTTTAAATATTAACAATATTACGTTAAAGGAACATTGATTTCTTTTAATTCTTTTCTTATGACACAACTTTCTAGGCTTCATTAATATCAGTAAGTTGAACTACACACAATTTAATATCGAATAATCAGTTTCAGATGTTTCTTTCTGTGTACTATATATGGCATATCTATGTGTATACGGATGCCAGGGCACACAATGACCGTTCAGCGAAGACCGAGCGATATGCGATACATTTGTCATACTCGTACTCCACGCCGTGAGCGCCGAAGAAACTGCCGAGATCAGCTGATTCCTCCTCCTCGGGATCCCAGGGCATGAATGGAGAGAATTTGATATGATATTTCGCGTTTAATTCCTTCACTTGAGAGCTTGTCCATTGTCCGTCAATTGAGTCATCATCATTATCCGTGCACCCAGTCCCCGGGACCCCGATAATAAATAACAAAAGCGTTTTATTTTATCTTTTTTATATTTTTGTTGGGGGGGCCACTCTGCGGTTATTGGATACTCAAGCGGATACACAATACTCCGTTCAAGACGGGACAGGAACTGGGACATTTCTCATAAACCACAATATGATATCTGCAAACAGAACTTGAACTTGAACGGCAAAACTTTCTTATCAGCAATTTATGTTTTTTTTCTGACAGGCAATCAAAGTTAAGTCAAGGTAAAAGAGCTTACAATCTTAAAAGGATTTATTTATGGTATTGCAGTTAATGCATTTAAAAAGTAATACAAATTCTGATTAATGAGCTATTTAGATTTTTTATTTGGATTCCGTTTCTGGGATAAGCACATGATGAAGAACCTTCAGTATTCTTCAGCGAAAGTCAGCAAATTTATAAGGAAAATATCTCCCAATAATTCCAGAAATTAAATTAAAATTAATACAGATCAGAACATCAAATTCAATAATAATTTTCATAAAAATAAGCTACAGCCTAAGAACATATATATATCATATTGATGCTAGTGCAACTTGAAGAGTCCCTGTGCCTCATTACCTCATAATAACGATACTGATAGCGATATCTCTGGACAAACACTCGTTTCTTCTGAGAGATCGACTGCTGATATTGCCTCCGTGGAATATATACATTACATCGCAGACACGGAAACACTTGGTTTTGGAGCGATGCACAAATATTTACGGAGAATCCATTGCCGGGTGCGAACGGGGGCGGAGGCCACACATTTCCTGTGTTTGGCAGTTGGATGCACTTTGGACAAGTGTCAAAAGGTGTCACCTCCACCGAAGGTGCTAGTGCTACCCCACTCTAAGAGTGATATTTTTCTTGTTATTTTAGTTGCTTTCAGAGTTCTTTTCTTTTTAGTTTTCAACTTTTTTTGGAATAATGTGACAGGGCCTGTCGGCTACCAAAGTTGGCTTTTTCGTCTCTGCACAGCCACACCGGCGAGGAGGAGAGGTGACAACTGGAAAGACAGCAGAAACAAGAGCCACCTACAAAGTGTACACAAATAGCCGGGTACTTGGTCGCACTCCCACTACCACTACCAGTCGCAGTCCCAGTTCCAGTGCCGGTGCCAGTGCCAGTCCTACTGGTTCCTACTCCCATATCCCTCTCGTACACCATTCCCCGTGACGAACAAACAAACAAACAAATGAACAAATATTTGCCACAAAGTGCAAGAGGAGGGCAAACGCAAGACGAAGACGACTGGGAGCCTGAAGAACGATAAAATGGCATTTATGATAAATACATAATACTCGATGTGTACCCACTCATTCAGTTGTGCACTGAGAAAATAATGGAATTAAGTTTGCAAATTATAGAATTTAAATTTAAGGGATCTATCTCTTTTTTATATATTTTAAATGCTTCAAAAATGCTTTGAAGTATGCTGCGCTATGTTGGTGAAGCATTTTTTATTGCATACTTTTTGACACATTTTTATTGTTGAAATTTTAACCAAAAGATGCCAGAATTTTATATTTTTTCGGAGTATTAAGCTCATTAATTTATCTTCAAAAGTATGCTAATAACATAACATAATTTCAGACTACTTTTAAAGTTATTTAAGCTACAAATTCCCCATTTTTACACACTTTGGACTAACTTTATCTTTTTAAACTAGTTGTTTATTATTATAAAATACCCTTTCTCTCAGTGCACGATAAATAGGCTACAGACGTGTTGTCTACGGCATTTGGCACAGCACTGTTGAAGAATGGAGCGGCGTAGAATGGAAATATCGGAGTGGGGAGGCTCGAAAAAAAAACAGAATTCAAGTGTCAAAGTGACAGTTTCGAAATTGATTGCAGCGACAATTGTGAGAGTTTGTGTGCTATTGGCTGATAAATAAGACAGCTTTAAACCGACTTAACTGAGAGCCATTGGGTTATCTAATAGGCCAAAGATAGACGAATAGATATGTATAGTATAGGGGCCGTGCTCCATATCAAAATCCACTTGTGCAGATGATTGACAGGCGACACGTGGTCATCATTGAGGTGTTCCCAGTGTCAGGGGGTTCATGCGGTCTGCCTGCGATTATCGCGATCACGTCGAAGACCTGGCATAAACGATTCCGATATACATATACATATGTACATAATACCTATCCCATTTTCAGTTCTGCCACGATGGCAACGGAATATAAATTACAAGTGGAAAATTGCATAAATTCTTGGCATGCCTACGCGTATGAGAAATGAATCGATACCAAATCAACCGGACCCCAGACCCAATCGAACTGTTGTGCCAAAGCCCAAAAAATTATTGGAGTTACGGGACGTTGCCTTGTCAAAAAAACACCAAACAAATTGACAACGCGAGGGGTGCTCTGTGTGTGTACGTGGAACTAACGAACGTTGCCAATAGCACAGAACAGGAAAATAAAGGAAATTTATGTGTCTGTCCTCGGAAAAAAGAGCATAAGGTGACCAGGCTGCCCCTAA
>VNJV01004913.1:0-12470 GCA_008042635.1 Drosophila nikananu | reverse complement strand
CAATGGCGTCGGGTTCTGCTGACTTTTCGAAAAATATTCCAAACGTGCTGAGCCTGACAAAAACATCAGTCGGGTATTGAATATGTTCTGGGCACCCAGAGAGCCGCCTTTTCTTTTCTGGGTTATGATGAAGTGCGACGACATGTGTACGACGATGTTGTCGTCGTCGAGGTGATTTTAGAGCTGCAATCAGCACAAGTCAACAACTGAGGTCGCCGGAGGTGAACGCGGGGAGATACGCGGTTGCCGTTGCCCCTCAAGATTCAAGATGGTTCAGTTTTTGGTTCGGCTTTGGACCCCAAAAGCAGGGTAATGGTAGGTAAAGTAAATCCTATGCATTGCCTACAAGACTTGACATCCAAATCTTCCAGAGAACACGTTGTCGTTGTTGCTACGTGATCGTCATGACAATTTAACAATTGTATTTTTATTGATGAAAAGTATTGGCTGGCTGCTGGCGCATAGGCTGAACGAACACGCTGATGTTGCCTTGTAAGTGGTGCCCAATCAGCTAATTTGTAGATGGTTTTGATGGGATTTAGGGATCTTTAAGGGGAATAAATAAAGTAGGTAATTTTTTTTATATTTCTTGGAGAATATTTTTAAGGGGAATAAATAGACTAGGTTTTTGTTTATATTGTTTTGAGAATATCTTTAAGGGGAATAAATAGTGTAGGTAATTTCTTTATATTTTTCATCTCAATATTTAAATACATTTTCCTTATTTTAATTAAATAATTCTTTGAGTTACATATAATTATCATTGAAAATTTGACTAAACCTCTTAGAAACTTAAAAACGAATTAGTTAAGGAAACTATTGTCCTCACAGACAAAATATTATTAAAATATACATTGAAAAATACATTTAAGGAGCTTCAGAACTTAGAGGGATTTTTAAAACCATATGAAAATACTTTTAAGGGGCTTTAGAAATTACACGAATTTTTAAAAACCATAAGAAATGTGTTTACAAGTTCAAAATTAAAACTTTGCAATTAAATTTTGTTGAAGATTTCTGCTGTTCACAATCTAATATTTTATAAGCATATTTTTCACCTTTTATTTAAGAGATTTTAAAAACTGTAGGGATTTTTGTAGTAACCCTTAAAATATATCATTTTTATGGAAGAACTAGATTTATTGGTTAGTTTTCATTGTAATTGTATCACCAAAGAAGTGACAACTCATGTCCCAAACTCCAAACTAACTAACAAACAATTAACAATTTGCCTAAACCTCTTAGAAACTTAAAAAAGAAGTAGTTAAGAAAACTATTGCCCTCACAGACAAAATATATTTTGATACGTCGAAAAATACATTTAAAGGGCATCAGAAATTAGAAGGATTTTTAAAACCATATGAAATGTGTTCAAAAGTTTGAAATAAATAAACTGCAAACTAGAATAAAATCAACCCACAATTAAAAATTCAATATTTCTTCCACATTTTGAACACTCAAGTTCTTGGTAGCCATATTACAAAACCCACATTTAGCTTTTTATTTTACAAAACCTCTTCGACAACACTACGGTTGCTGCGTACATGTTCATTACCGATCCAATACGTACTCGTACTTATATATATATATATATATATAGTAAATTCATATGTTGAGGCAGCCACTCCCTTGCCGTTTGGACTTTGTGCAATTGCCAATGTTTGTCATTGGTTCCATGTTCACTGTTCATTCAGTGTTCGGCTTGTGACATTTGAAGAGTGGCTTTCGATTCTACATATTCTGGGTTGGGGAGTGCTCATCATAATCTGGCACACTAATCGCTTTTCCAAGACCCCGCTCCAGACGAAACTCATTTGAATATATCTTTTGAAATGTCGCCGAGGTTAGAGGGGGGGCCAGGGAGTTCCACTTAGCCATGGAGGAGACGGAGATCCCATCATTTCTCACATGCTTGGGAGACAAAAAAAAAACAGAGAGAAAGACCCGACCCCTTAACCCTGCTTATCTGCATTTGGGAAAATTGAAAATGCAGTTTTCATATTTGAATGGGGTTCTCTGTCTCTTTCTTTGCTGCTCTGTCTCCATCTCTTTCTTCTTAAACATTTCATTATTTCTTAAGTGTTTCTTCATTTCGTATGCAAGCGGGGTTTGGCTTTGGACATGTAGCAATCTCTGCACGGAAAAAAATGGTTATATGGATTGGTAATGATGGCATTTTGTTAAGAAACTTAAAAAAGGCATGATAAGCTTTGTAAAGTTAGTACTAAAAAATACATAAGAAGTAGATAATAGGTGTGATGTATCAACAAAAGGAATGTGGTGGGTAGTAGATGTTACTTTGTTGCAATATTTAAGATCATGATATTTCCCCAGAAAATATTTGAAATATATCTAAGAAAATAAAAGATAAACCCCTTAACCCTTTGAGATTTTTCCTTCTTAATGATCAACATTAGTTCTTTAATATTTTTATCTGTAAGTGCATCTGCCAGATCAACTTTTCTGGCGCTGCTTATCTTTTGGGTGCCTTGGAGTTTTCCAAGTGAATTCGGGGAAAAACTCATGATGGTATGCAAGTGCAAGGGCCCTGGCATAGAATAGCCATTAACCCCTGAGTGCGCCTATTAACCCCCACGACACAAGACAGCCGCTGGCAGCTTGCCGCTTGCAGCATCATCATCAACCTCAAATTACTTCCGCTGCAACATTCTGGCAATTACTGGTGTGTGTGTGGTGTGTAAGCCCGGTTGTGTGCAATCTATGCGGCCAATCTGATGATGATGGCTAAAAACAGGTACTGACGTACTCTACGCTCTATAAAGAGAGTTAAAAGAGAGGGTCTCTGGGCCCCCAGCCTGTCGCGTAATTAGCGCGCCGTCAACAAGAGCGGAAATTCCAGGCAGGAAAATCGCCTCGGATGCGGAGCATAACGATTTTCCTTAGTGATTTTTCAACACACATGCACACACACTACACATCAATTATGGCCAGGCAATCCTGTGCGGAGAGTCTAACAGAAAAATAACAAAAAAACCAGTCGATCACCGACACCGGATGGCCAACGCCGGATGGGGCGGTCTATTTGGCGGATTGGTACTGGAAACTGGGAGCATGAAGGGGCATGGCTTATGGCCAGTGGACATTCTGAAAGTTTTGTCATCACTTTGGCCAGGAAGTGGGAACCGGCTCTCCATAGATGCTGCTGACTGGGGAGAGAACTTGGAAGAGGTGGCGAGATGTGAAACCCGTTTGGACATAAATCATTTTTGGGCCAGGTCGGGTTTCCGTTGCCGTGTGCCCTTCTTTAAGCCCAGAATAAAAAGAAGAGTTAGTTTATTGTTAAAAGTTATTAATGCTTAAAGGTGAAAGAGGGCAATGTTTTTTTGGAATTAGTTATCTGGCTTTTTAAATCAATTTTCTGGAGGAAATGGGGGAAAACTTGAAAGGTTTTTCATATGCTAAGAAAGGTTTCTTAAATGCTTCTTTTTAAATATAATTTTCAGGTTTAATCAAATACTACTTAAATATTTTAAATATTAAGTTACAGAGGAGATTTCTTTATAAAATATACCAGAAATATGCCAAGGAGTACAACCTTCAACTCGACGCTTAAGAACTCATTTGGTTACGAGTCAAAGATCTAATTTTCTTTTAATTTTAGCACCCGAAAATCCCTTCTAATTTAGCTTCTTTTAATAACCACAAACTTTAGCTAATTGCTGATCTTTCCTATGACTTTTTTTCAAGTGTACTTCCCCTTTAGGCATTCCAGGGAACTGATCCCAAAACGAACCCCTCCGAACCAGAGCCAAGTGCATCGAAGAGAGCGAACAAACATTTTGGCGCAGCTGTTAATCCCAATTAACCGCAATTAATATTATACAATTTTTTATGGAAAGCCAAGCCGATCGTTGAAGGGGGAAAAGAAGAAGTGCAGAGGAGAGAGGCGAGGCCCTAGGCAGAAGTCAATTTCTCCCCCAAAACCCGACCCACATTCGTTGAGCTGCAAAACCTTTAGTTTTCGACTCGATCTCAAAACTCAATCTAGATGTGCGTGAGATATATATGTATGTAGAGTTTATAGTAATATATATTTGGTTCCCATTCCAAGTCCAGCATCAGTGGCGACCCCGATGTGCTGGGCCACCCCTCGCGGCGGCACCCGCCCGAACGTAGCAGCCACTTTAATTGTTTTTAATTAACGCAAACGCTTTCGACTTCGGCCCGGCATATAAACATTCCAATTTTTTCCCAATGCCGCTTGATGCTTCTTCTTTAGAGCGATCCCGGCTTGGTTTTTCTTTGATATGAAAACTTTCGTCATCGCTGCTGCTGCTTTGACTTTAATATTTCTCAACAGGCTGATGCCTCTCAGCATTTTCTATTGAATTTGAAATGATTTTGAAAGGCAAGTGGGGTGCGGTCGTCGTCTCTTCCAGGGAGAGTAATGTTTAAATTAGCACAGAAAACAATGGGATAGAACAATTATAAATAAAATATATGGAATGTAAAATATATGTAACCAAAAGGTAAGGTTATTACCTAAATAAATCATTTATAAATGTCACAAATTAATGAAATTATATTAAGCTCTAAGATACAAGCTTTTGCCTTTATCAAGGCGATAGGAAAAATATCTAAGAGATAAGTAAAATGTCTAGATATCTTCTATAAATATATATATTTCTACAGTACATTTGTAGAATTTATTTCAGTGCACAACTAGCAACAACAGCAGCACTCTCATCGCAAAGATATTGAGAGACATGCGGAGACAGCGGGCACTTCTTGAGTTCTCGCTGAGTGATGCCTATGGCGCTTCATAAAAACTGTCAATGATTCACTGTGACCCCGCGGCCATCAAGGGGTTAACTCTCGCTCTCTGGCAACAGCAAAAAAAAGGGGAAAATAAAATAAAATAAAGAACGAAACTGTATAAAGAATAGACACTGGAGGGGTGTGTCTATCTACCTTTTTGGCTTTCGCGGCCCCTGTAATTATGCAAGATCACTGTCAACGCCGTTGACCTTACACTCATGCCACGGACTGTGCTGAAATCCCAACTTATTATGCTCTTTGGCGTTTTCCGGCCTCAGAGCTCGTCCGGCTTGGATTTAGGGAAGGAGTCCCCAAAAAAATAACCTTAAAAAAAATTCATAAAAGGAGTTGGAGCAAAACTGATCGAGGGGCAAAACTACAGCTTTGAGGTAATCCGATGCCCAGTCTCGGCTTACACAAGAAGTGACATATGGTGCAGCAGAGCAGCTCCAACACCACCCACACACACCACACACTCTGATGTGTGGCAAGTGCCCCCTTCACTAATTGCAGTATCTTTTTGTATCTCTCAGGCTGTTTATCTCTTGTGTGGCAGAAGGGTAAGGGATCGTTTACCATCCTCCAGCAGCTCATCTCGAGACATCTCCATCCCACAACAGCTGCCAGCGGCTGTGCAATCTGCCTCTTTCTTATTTTTGGCCAAGTCATAAACAAAACAGAGCCAAGGCAAAGGACAGCTAAGAGTGAGGGAGTGAGGAGTGTCTACCCTATAATAATAAAGAAATCAAGTACAAATTGGGGATATAGAAGAGGGATATACCCTGGCAAGAACCAAAGAATAATCAGTGAAAATATGATTTAAAAATCAATGAGAAAAAGAGCCATATAAATATAATATCTCTTATGTGAGGGAGTGAGGAGTGTCTACCCTATAATAATAAAGAAATTGAATACAAATTGGGGATATAGAAGAGGGAAATACCCTGGGAAGAACTTCCCAAATAATCAGTGAAAATATGATTTTAAAAATCAATGAGGAAAAGAACCATATAAATATAATATATCTTATAAAACTCAACTGCCACCCATATACCCCACAATCTATGACGCATGCGTCAGGGGGGGCAAGCAAATGGGGCAGGCTGGCGCTGGCGTTGATTGGGCCAGCACTTAACCTCCGTGGCCGAGCGAACGCCACACGAGATGCGATGCAGAGCCGAAGTTCGGCGGAAACCGAGGCGGATTCCCTCGAAATGGCGGAGAACGCTCCCCATTGGCGGCAGCCTTCATAGAGAGGGATTCCACATGCAAATGAGGCAAACAAATGTGCACAAATGTTCAACAAATCAAACAAAACTGAAAACGAAACAAAGCAGAGGCCAAAGGAAAAGAACACAAAACGGCAAACAATAAATAAATTTTAAACAATCCCCAGTCTGGCTCGCATTGTGCTGTCAGATTTTATTTCAATTTTCTCACCCGAAAAACCCCAAGGAAAGAAAACTTTGCCTGCAGTTGCATACAGCCGCAGCTGGAAAAATGGAAATGGAAAACTTGTGGAGCGATGGGAAACATTTTTTGGACACAGGAAATTGATTATTATTTATGATTACAAGGCCCCCCATCCAACTCTCTGGCAGAATACGTGAGAATCTGTGTACAGAGAGTTCTTCCCCCGCCGAAAATAAAACAAAGGGCAGAAAAGTATCTCAAAGATACAGAGTAACATTGTAGCATGCTCTGCAGATACAATGGGAAATAATAAGAAGGCCAGAACTCCGAAAAGAACTGCTGCTGGTGGCTCTTGAGTGAACTCTCTGCTCGTAATTAAAGACATGCGGCAGGCGCATGCAGCACTCAAGTGGTTTTCCATCCATGGCGCACACATTTTCCAGTTAAAAAGGACATGGGAACTTATGAACATATGAAATATGCCAGGTCCTTATGTCCTTTATGAAATCCGATACTTTCTCCCGAGTAGCGGAGAAAGCAAAGTACGAACCTGAGACGTGGGCGAGGCTCCTTACCTGCCAGCCAGCCAACCAGCCGGTTCCTATACGACAGTCTGAGATATATTATGTTTTTTTAAGGTCCTGCAGACACTCGACTCGACTCGGGCCCCGACAATGGAAATGTCGCGATCCTCTCGACTGTCCACTTAGCCGGTTCCTGTTTCGCTGGAAGGACCCTTAAGAGTCCTCCGCCTAATGCTCTTTTTTTCCGAGAGTTCCTGGCGTAAATCCCTATTGCCATGACGCCGTCTCAAGGGTTTTGAAATTATCAACTCAGCTAAGTAGAGGAAGTTACTTGAAGATATTCGTTGATTAGCATTTTTGTAAAATAATAGAAACTTTTTGGAGTAATTTATATAAAAATAAATAAAGTTTATGCTGATTTTCAGATGATAAAATAAAGTAATAACGTAGCATAGGCACTAATAATAATTATAAGAAAAATATACTAATTTTTGACAGGTTTTGAATTTTTAAATAATCTGAAATAGTTGAAGTATCTCCACAAAATTAAGTTATATATCCAAAATCCCTTTTAAGGTAGCTAAGGTATTTCCTACTTCCTAACTTTTTGTGACTCTCCATTACCTTTTTCCCTGCTTTCCATTATAATCTCAGCTGTGCCCGGTTAGTAATTATTTTTTTATTACTATTCTGCCGTCTTATCAAGGCGATAAGCAGTGTTCCGGTGAGTCAACGCAATGCAAAAAGGTGTTTTGTGCACTTCCAAAAATATACTTTCAATATCACCAGACCAGTTCAGGGGAAGTAAAGGCAATTATCAATTTCAAGTGAACCACTCGGCTGGCCATGTCCATTGATCGGTATCGCTGCCATAATATGTTCAAGTTTACAGCACCCCAAATGAATCTTACAGGATCATTATTTATGTTAATATATATCGCCAGCCGCATTTAGCATTGCACAATTCCCACTGGACTGGGAACCAGTCAAGAAGTTGTACTATATTCCCAAGACCGAAGGTGGCTATACTCTGGGCCAGTCAGGTTGACTTAACAATACGTACTATCAGTAAGGGTAATAAAAAAGTGAATCATAAAAACCAAAAAGCCATATAAACAAACGAAATATTGCATTGGACTTGTGAAAATGATTAGAGGTTGAGCTTTAATTAAGTGATGGTTTTAATACTTTTTAATGGGTATTAAAAATGCAAAAGTTGACCTAGACAACAAATTATTATTTTGTTTGAAGGTTGAATTGGCTTTAAATTTGATTCTAAATCTGGCAAGCTTATATTTTTATTAACAATACATTAAATACATTAAACATAATTCCTAATGAATACTTAAAAGCCAATTAATCTGTTTTTTTTTTTTGTATTATTATTTGAATTATATATATTACATTTATACAAAGTAAATTCATAAATTCAAAGTAACTCTAAGATATAATGGGGGAACCTCTTGATGACTCCATACAGTTTTTATCATTTCAACATTATAATTTTCAACATTTTGCAGTAGTAAATTCTTAGCTTAAAAAAGTCATTAAATATCCCCATAAAACTTCTCTCATTTTCTTTTATAGCCATGAAAATGCATGGTAATCGAACCTCTGAACCCTGGTAATATACCCATTAGGGAGGGCAGCTAACTGCAGAAGGCTGCAACTTCGGCGAGTCGAACTTATAATTTATAAGCTGGTTTCCTTGTTCCAGCCAGCAGCGTGCAATGTGCTCAAGTCTGAGCGAAACACCTGCACAGGTCGACTCTTTGCCTCTCTTTCTAACCATATCTCTCTGTCTCTGTCTTTCTCTCCGTCTCCTCCGCTCGGTGGTGCGCATGCGCAGCGAGTTTAGTACTTCTACTTTTTTTCAGTCTCTTTGCCTTTTGCTGCTTTGGGTTTGAGTTTGGGTTTTTGCTTTTTTGCATGAAATAAAATCTCACGGTTCAGATGCGTACAGAGTTGGCGAAAAACAAAAAAAAAAGAGACAAAGAGTGAGAGGGAGGGGGAGAGGAAGAGAGGGGAGCAGGTGGTAGGAAGTCTGGGCAAAAACAAAACACAAAACCAGCAATAAGTCGGTCGCAGAGGGGAGAACTGGCATGCATGTGGGTTTGTTTTTGCAAGAAAGACGTAAAAAATACTAAGAGAAAAACTGGTTTTTCGCAACTAAAGACCGGGGAGGATCAGGGGCGGTTCCAAGGGGGAAATGTGTGAGAGGGGATATTTCGTAAAGTGTGTGTTTACAAATCAAAATTTGAGTGTAAAGCTTATTTACATAAATTACATTACAAAGCAAATTGTATTCTCCAAGGGATTTTTAAGTATTTGTCTAAGCAACAAACTAAGGAAATTAAAACTATAACTTTAATTTAAATGTTTGCCATTTTAAGAGGTTTTTAAACCTTGCATTGCTGCTGCCAACTGTTGTTGTCCTTTTTAACGAGGCAATCCGTGTATCCGCGTATCCGTGTATCCGCGTATCCGAGTATCTGTGTATCTGTACTTCATTCATATTTCGAGATGCTTAATGGGCCCACTGGCCGCGCTACCTGGCAAATCAGCCCAGGTAACTCTGCTCCAGGTCCACAACAGGTAGGCAGAAAGCCAGAAAAGGTACACCTATGCGCCTTTGTGTGTGTTTGCACTGCTCATGGGAAATCACGCTGGCCGGGAAACCTGTTGTTGTTCCCTAAAACCAGAACGAACCCAGGACCGGGGGGAGGAGAGGAAGATGAATCCGAAGACGTATCTCAGACTGAACAGATGCACGATAAGCGGAGGGATCGAGAGATACACAGATAGTTGCTGCCGTGCAACTCAACTTCCTCCCCGGGAATGGCAAGACGGGATCGGGCACGGGAACCCAATGAATCGAATCCCTTTTATCACTGGCCACCCCCGGCAAATCTTTGTCTGGAGCACCTTTTGTTACTCAGCAGCCATGAATGGTGCGAAGGTAGAGTATAGCATCGATAGTAAGTAGTATCTGTAGCTCCAGCAGATACGAATATCTCAGGCTGATACGTAGAACTTGGCACAGTTTGTTTTGTCATTTAATGATAAACTCTGACAATAAAGCGAATTTCTCTGAGCCTGCAAATAAGTAATTTTCACAGCTACAATCTGTAGTTTTAATTAAAAATGTCAGTTTGGTATGCACATTAATAAATCATATTTTTCTTAGGAAAAAATATTGTTTAGTTCAATTGAAAAATTCCTGGAAATTTAAATAAAAGTGCCTGCCAATGGCAATCTTTTAAACGAACCTATAGTAAACATGTTTACTTATAGAATACTTTGTTTTCGGATTTTATATATTTATTGCTATTTTAATATATATTTAATCAGCAGTTTAGTGACCTCCAGGGGCCTGAGTTCAGCTTGAGGAATACTGTGGCAAAATATTAAAAAACGTTTTTATAAAAAACAATAAATAATAGACTTATCTCGATCTAATATATTTGGTTCTTTGAATAAATTCGAAGATTTCGTTTAAGTTGTGCAACTAGAACTCCTCTTTGGCGAATAATTACTTTAAAATCCCCAGTTTTCTTTATAACATTTAAATGTTTTTTATTGTTAAAGAGGTAAAATACTTTTGGTTCCCACAACTCATATTAAAAATTCTCAAAAACTCTTAAAGCTAAAATGTAAAGGTCTCCAGTTACACTTCGACTTGAACTGAAATTCCTTTTAAAATGTCTCCCTCCTATATATAAGATACTTGAGTATATATACAAAATCTCTCCCCGATATATGAGATATATGTCCTCATATATACAAGTTCTGATTTGCTTTCTGCCAGTTGGCAGTTTGCGTTACCAGAAAAAATCGCTTACCTTTCATTACGGCGGAGCCATCATCCGCGTAGCCCGACTTGCTGACCGATGTGGCATTGGCGGCTGCTGTGGCGGCCAAGACGACGAGGATCAGCACCACCGATGGAGTTGCTCGCGTTATCCTCATGATGATAATCCCAAGTTGGATGCTGATTTCTTTGCTTATTTTCCTCGCCAACTGTACAAACACAAGCGCGGGAATCGCGAAACGCGACAGATTTGTTTGTTTATTTCTTTCAGCGAATATATATATATTTTTTTGCGAGGGGTGCTGGCTTCAGGGGGTGGACTGCCTGGTGCCTAGTGAAGCGTGGCCGGCGCTGCTCCTCCTTGCCCCATCTCACTAGAAACAAGCCAGACTTTGGCCAAGCTTTGTAACCGATTTCGTAGATCTATTTATTTATTTATTTTTTGTTGTGCTTTGACCCGCGGTGTCTGTCTGGCTGCTTTTTTCGCGTGCAAAAAAGACAGATATCGCGAAATGATCGCGCGCGGGGGCGGAGAGATACTCGTATGCTCGTAAAAAACAGCAACAAATGCGGCTAACAAACCAGTGCCAAGCTAACTGGGCGATCACATACACTCACTAGCACACACTCGCGAACACACAATAGAAACTATTGTGATTCCCTTGGAATCTCGCACTTGTTGCCAATATTAATGGTTGTAATTCTATTGAATTTTCTTGTTTTGCCTCAGCCTTTTCGTTTGAATTAATCGAGGGAAATAATTCGATATTTCCATATAAAAGCGTGGTTTAATTTTCCGGCGACTTTTCGTATGCGAACCCGATGTTTTTCCGTTAAGACGCGAAACGGCGCTGGAAAACTTGCTTTATTGTTTTCCGTTGGAAATTTTTTTCGAATGGCCCGCCATCACTTGTATTTATAGGTTTCGAAGAAGCCGAAGCGAGCCGAATACAGCCGAAGAGAACCGAAGAGAGCCGAAGCGAGCCGATGAGCTGTCGAATGGCTCTCTTGCAAGGCTGCCACTTTAGCTCTTTTCCCGTCAAATTTGGCTTTTTCGGAAATTCAGTTGAGGGAACAAATTTTGAATAAATAAAAATATAATATTTTAAAATATGTATTTTAAAACCCACTTAAAAAAACGAGACTTACCCACCGAACGAACTTCGGGTCTGCTGCAGAGATTTGCTGCACACCTTTGTGAACTCCTTCAGTAGTTTTTTGATCGTAACTTTGCTTAAACTCAACGGATTTCAGTCTGGTTTGGTTTTTTCTTCTTAGATTTTAATGGAGAACTTTTCTGCATTTAAAACTCGATTTATAATTTTTGGCCAATTTTTTACAATTTTGACGATGTAGCCCCTTTCGTTTTATTGAAGAAATGGGTACATTTATGGATAAAAAATTGCAAACTTTTCAGTGGTTTTTTGATCGTAACTTTGCTTAAACTCAACGGATTTCAGTCTGGTTTGGTTTTTTCTTCTTAGATTTTAATGGAGAACTTTTCTGCATTTAAAACTCGATTCATAATTTTTGGCACATTTTTTACAATTTTGACGATGTAACCCCTTTCATTTTATTGACAAAATGGGTAAATTTTTGGATCAAAAATTTCAAACTTTTCAGTGGTTTTTTGATCGTAACTTTGCTTAAACTCAACGGATTTCAGTCTGGTTTGGTTTTTTCTTCTTAGATTTTAATGGAAACCTTTTCTGCATTTAAAACTCGATTTATAATTTTTGGCCAATTTTTTACAATTTTGTCGATGTAACCCCTTTCGTTTTATTTGAAAAAATTGGTAAATTTTTTGATCAAAAATTGCAAACTTTTCAGTGGTTTTTTGATCGTAACTTTGCTTAAACTCAACGGATTTCAGTCTGGTTTGGTTTTTTCTTCTTAGATTTTAATGGAGAACTTTTCTGCATTTAAAACTCGATTTATAATTT